>RCWM02000583.1:0-267500 GCA_003667255.2 Euschistus heros
GTAGCTTGAAGACTTATCAAGCATTGACTGTAAAATCAAAACACACTCACCACTAAAAATTCAAAAATAAAAATAATTTTTAGAAAAAAACAAAACCGACTTCAAGATTAAACCTATATATACAAACTTGAACTAAAAAATAAAAAAAATAATATTTTAATTGCTTCGAAACAAAAAACATTAAATGACAATCAACGAAATTATCGATACTTATATACCTATTCACAATTTATGATCAATTATTTTTGAAGTCGATGCCAGCCAAAACAGACTTCGAAAGAAAGCTAGTAATTGTAAAGATGCTCCCACTGTTTCACTACCTTACCGCTGTCTCCTGCTATTCACAAGTTTGTTTCAAAGGCAGGATTAAACTGCTCTTCTTGGCTGGCACATAAGTATCAATAGTTTCGTTGATTGTCATTTAATGCTTTTTGTTACGAAGCAATTAAAATATTTTTTTTATTTTTTTTTTATTGTTTAGTTCAAGTTTGTATATATAGGTTTAATCTTGAAGTCGGTTTTGTTTTCTAAAAATTATTTTTCGTAGAAATGATCGTGGAATGCACTAGAAGCAAATGTTGAGGTTAAAATTGTTTGTTTGTTTGTTGAGTTTTGTTAGGGCATAAAACTGCAGAGGTCATCAACGCCCTTTGGTTTGTATCTGTTTATCATTATTATCAGTGAATTACTATTATTATTATTATTTTATTTATCATTATAATATATATATATATATATATATATATATATATATATATATATATATATATATATACATTCACACACTAACACACACATACACACATACACACACACATACATCCACATACATATATATATTTTTTTTTTTTTTTTTTTTTTTAATTTTTTTTTTATTTCTTCATATTTGGTTTATGAAACCACCGCTGAACCCCGCAGAGCAACCGACGAGTAGCGCCCAGACTCGCGGGGGGCCGGCCAAGGCCAAGGGGGCGAGAGGTTAAAATTATTTTCTTTTCGAAAATTATCGATTTCCAATAACGTATGTATATCTTGAAAACAGTTGGAAGTTCGACAAATATGTATAGAATCAATGTTATAGGGAATTATATTAGCTTTAATTTTGATTTGAAACAGAGTCAACCCCCAAAAATGGGGCATTCTCCCCTCCTATTACCCACACATGAGTAAAGCGTAACCCATGTGTTGGTAGTAAAATGAATTATACATTTGAAAAGACGATAGAAATTTATGAGCAATTTATATTACTGACCTCAAGAACTAGGCTTTTATTATAATTTTAAAAATAGCAATCGTCAAGAAGGTTACAATCCGAATTCCAAATAGTTCTGATATAACCGAACACTACACAAATTCATTCCCGTTGGAAAGCAAATTCATAAACAATCTAGAGCGGAGGCTGTTGACGAAACAATACAGAAACCTTCAGCTGGGAATAAGAAGGCTGACAGATGTGGAGATGAGATAATTTAATAATCGAAACAGCTGGCAGGAGCTAACGGGTTCGAGTCCGGCTGTAAGCCACGGTGGCTACCGCCCCAGGCTAGTCATCTTGTTTCCGTCAAACCACTGTTGCCTATTATCCATCTGTATGCGGATCCTATCTAGAAGGAATTTCTGCAATCTCCTAAGGAATTTCCAAGATTTTTTTTTTTACCTGTAGCAAAACCCAAGATTAAAGTTTTAAAAGTTCATATGTTTCTTTATTCATACTGGAAATACCAACTCACAATGATTGTCTAACTTCAAAGATCTACCATCACCAAAGTAGTTCTTTAGTCTCAGTATAAAACTTGATCTTTTCCACGCATCCGCGTACTTCGATTCTTAGGGTCTTACTCCCCCTATGTAACTTTTTTTTTTTCATTTTTCATTTATTGATATTCACAACTGTACAAAATAATATACAACAAGTAAATGTGTTGACAGTGAATTCAATGGCATGCAAATAACTTGTGAAGAACTACTCACTAGTAGCACTTCAATAAAATCTACACTATAAGGTCTCTAGGCCATCTTCTTTTCAGACGCCTCGGAGGATTATCAGGGATGGAGGAGGAAGCGAGTTGGGAGGGATTGGAGTGGTTATGGAGCTTACTATGGAAGGATAGGTATCTGGTTTGGGCTAAATCAGAAACATATGGAGCATTAAGATCTTTATGGATAAGTTTATTGGTCACGAGGTAAGGAGCATTGAGGATTTTTTGAAGGATTTTGGATTGTAAGGATTGGATACGAGATGAATTGGATGGTTTAGTAGAGCCCCAAAGCTCAACTCCGTACGTCCAAATAGGTCTAATAACAGTCATGTAAATGAGTCTTGTGTAATTAACTGGGAGCTTTGAACGTTTGTCTAGTAAATGTTGAAGTAGTCTGTAACGACAGGCAGCTTCTTGTCGTTTTAGTCTTGATATGTAACTTAACTTGGAAAATATGTCAAAAGTTTTCGAAGGAGAACGACTAAATGATAATAGTTCAACGTAAATAGAATTGAATAGAACAGAAAAATAATTTTATTCTGGGACAAAGACTCTAAGAATAACAAAAAGTACAGAAATAAAAACAGTTACATCTGGTCAGAGACAGAATGAAATGAAAAAAAATAAAGAAAGAAAAATTATAATAAAATAATGGAGAAATTTTCATTCCGATTAGTTCTCTTTCAACCGTCCTAAAAAATAAAGAAAAGATCGCCACTGGTGGAAGGCGGTAAGTCTACTTTTAGGCACCCTCAGAAAAAAGCGCAGTTCAGTTGAAAGTTATATGTTAAATTGATACCGGGTATTTAATTTTCTGTATCAATGATTTTATATGTATTTACAAACAACATACACATCAATGAAAAATATACGTAATGATTTCAACTACAATTTAGTGTTCAATTTTCCCATTATATGAAGATAAGTGGAAAGATAACCTCGATAATTCTTTTTTCAGTAAGTCGAACTATTTTTCGGGGTAGCTTAAAGATCAAGAATTGACTGTATAAACAAAAATACTCTCACGACTAAAAAGCAAAAAATAAAAATAGTTTTTAGAAAAAAAAAAAAAAAAAAAAAAAAAAAAAAAAAACCGACTTCAAGATTAAACCTACATATACAAACTTGTAATAAAAAATAATATTTTAATTGCTTCGAAACAAAAACCTTTAAATGACAATCAACGAAATTATCGATACTTATATACCTATTCACAATTTATGATCAGTTATTTTTGGAGTCGGTTTTTTTTTTTTTTTTTTTTTTTTTTTTTTTTTTCTAAAAATTATTTTTATATAGAAACATTTTATAGTAATGAATAAATAATAAATCATCCAAATAATAATTATAATTTAACCGCTATAAGAATAATTCAATGTGGATGCAAGGAAAATACGTAAAATACTACATACTCCTATGAATCGTTAAAGGCTCACGGATACTTTAGTACGCCAACACCTCCTACTGGAAACATTGAACCGCCTTAGCAATATACATAATCACATAAAACACAGCCTAGGATTTATAAAGCGGGACCGTAGCTGTAAAGAATGCATTCTTTGCACTCCCGATAAACGAACACATGAGAACCAGTCAGGGCAGCTCAGAAATATTTACTCATAATTATGTTATTAATAGAAAGCCAGTGTAAATGATAAGGCGCCATTTTTCTAAGTTTTCCGTTCCAACTGGTAATTACTGGTAATTTTTCTCCCCGGCCATTTTATCATCATCAAAGCCAACCCATTCATCAAATAAAAAAAAAATGTTTTAATAACCGTATAGCTTAAAGCTTAGAGCCCATTCGAGGTTAACATGCGGTCCTCAACCTAATTTATCTCCCGAGGCATAAATCAATTTTATATATATATTTTTTTCAACGAATATATTTTGGATAACCGGCAAATTAGTTAATATCAACTTTCTGCGCAGACAAATTAGTTTAGTATGATTTATTTCTCAAGGAAAAATAATAGAATCAAAATTATAACGGTACTTATTCAAAACTCAAATGTTCTGTATTTATGTATTAACATGGACATATTTCTTGACTATTTCTATTAGGTGTTTAATAAACTTCTTGCGGTTCAGTCAATAAAATAACAACTTATTTCGGCGACGTGTCGAGACTATATTGTTCTCATAATCATGCCCTACAGTGAAAAAAAACAGGTTACAATAAAATTATATGAGTTACACAGGTGATTTCAAAACATAAATTTATCTACAATATAGATATATATAAAAACATGCGTTAGACTATTTAACTACAATTAAGGGTGATAATCAGATTACAGGCAATTTTCAGTATAAAAGTTGTAATAATTTTTACAGTAGTTTAATTTTTTTTTTTTTTAAATATCAACACTTTCTATTGTCGTTTAGCTGTTAAAAAAAAACAAAACAAATGGTCAAGATCAAAAGTCATATTTTCATGAGAATTTTAAAATTTTAATAGTGCAGTAATGACAATATTAGCTAGATAATGATAATCACTTAAATATAATTTTTTAAAAAGTATATTGGAGAAGGAGCCTTTGGTGGTTTTGTTATTAAGAGCCTAGGGGAAAAAATAGAAAAAAATAACTTTTCTGGCAATATTTCTAAAACTTCAGAGCTAATCAAAAATAAAATATTAAATAGACAATTAAACTTAAACACATTTAATTCAGGAGAAAACCTATGAATCTAAGGTAGCAATAGTTCAAAAATGTTAATTATCGCACAGTTAATCTCATTACCGCGCTAATAATTCGGGCATTTTATCCAAACCTAACCTCTAGATGACTAAAATAAAAATTATTTTTTCTGCCAACTGTCACACGACAATTGATATTCCTAATTAAATTAAAGCTAATAAACTAATTTGAAAATTTACAATAATAATATAAAGCGTGGTAATGACAACAAAAAAGGTATGTGACTTATTTCACAAAGAAAAACGTGGGCGAAATCTCCTTAACTCACTGCCTGACCGTTGGCAGTTGGTCTTCAGCTACCGGAATACTACCACTACTCCTGGAAAATATTTCTCCGCCGTGGCCCTATTTTCGCGTCTGTTTCTTTACAAATTTGTTTTTTGCTTGGTAATGATATCATAATGATGGGACAAAGTTTGGAGCTATGTAAGCTTATATTATATTATTACCCAAAATACAAAACTAAAACATTTATGATTGTTGAGATTTCCTTTATGTGTGGAAATAAATTCCACAACCATTTACATTACGTAACGAAAGATATGAATAAATGTATACAAGAAAACTAAGAGTGGGACACACCGTGGTAATGACATTTGAGTTGCTTAAGCAATGATAAAATCAATTCAGTAATATTTATTTTCATTTTTAATATTTTACTATGGAGAAATATTTCTAAGTGGGCAAAAATTGAAGAAGGATTTGGTTAATTGAGTAAAAATTTTAATGGACAAAAAATTGACCGTAATCTGAGCTTACGTAAACTACCATTTTTTTTAATCTCGGTGTTTGTATTGTGTTATAATTAAAAAATATTACTTCTTAATTCAAATGTAATATAAAGCTAGGAAAACGAATGTGTTACACATGTGTATATTTACAACTACATATGTTTACGTTTGTGTTACATATGTTCATAAACACGATATCATTTTCTTTCTTTTTTTTCAATTAAATTCCAAATTTTACAATTAACTATTTAAGACAAGTAAATTAAATTGCTGCCATCTTAAAAAAAAAAAAAAAAAACTCAGTTCACTCCGGCCAGTTAGGTTTTAAGGCCAAGATCATAGGCCATTCACGAAACTATACTCCAGTAAAATAAGGCTCCAAAAGTCCGTTTTCAAAACTGCCGCACTTTTATTCTAAACTGATCTTTATATTTTTTTTGGGTTCTAAATCCGAATCTGAAGTTTGCTACCACGGCAAACGTCGGCTTCATACCCAAAATCGCAAAAAAAAAACGCCCAAAATATCGGTTATTTTCGGTATTTTACATATAACACGAAAACCAAGCTTTTTTTCGAAGCAAGTCTTTAAATATTAATTATAGCTAGAATTATTACCTACAAAATGAAAAAAAAACTACTCCGAAATCGGATCATTTACCGCAAAGTTATAATAATCTTGGGGAAAAGTGTAGAAATTGGCCAACGGTCAGACAGCGGTCAGTCCCACTTGCCCACGCTAAATATGTATATTTAGAATAGAATAGAAAAATAATTTTATTCTGGGACCAAGTCCCTTAAGAATAACAAATTGTACAGAAAGAAATGATATTAGATACATCTGGTCAGAGACATGATGAATAAATAAGATGAAAAAACAAAAAAAAAAAAAATTAAAAACAATAAAATAAAGAAGAAATATTAATATAACAATGATAATGTATACATAGTAATGTAATATATGAACAGAAAAATAAGAAAATATTCTACTAATGAAATAATAAATAGGTTATTTTGATACAATGCTACTTATATACAATATAAGAACCCAAATGTTGTATTCGAAATGAGAAAAGATTATTTTAATTAGTAACACTGAGTGTGTTTCAGAAAGACTTAGGTATCGTTTAATTGAGAAAATATATTGTTAGTAAGCGTCACCTTGGATTAGGAGGAGGTACTGGAAATAGAGGAATTTAAAGGTTTTTAGAGATTTCGCTTGTCTAATATGAGAAGGAAAGGAATTCCATAGGATAGTTGAGCGGAATAGGAAAGAGCGCTGGAATGTAGTAGTTCTATGGGATGGGGTATATAGATCAGAAAGACGGGATCTTGTGTTCAGTGACTTGATTGCAGATCTGAATTGAAGCGTATTGTAAATATAGGAAGGATGAAGGGTGCTGATGATTTGGTAAAGGAATGATCCGTGGAAATATTTTCTACGGAATATGGGATAAAGCCAGTTTAATTCGGTAAAGAGGAAGGGAACGTGGGAGCGCCTCGGTTTATCGAAGACAAATCTGGCAAAGCAGTTCATAATTAGTTTCAATCTGTCTTCGAAAACCGTCGAGAGATCACCATAAACTAGACAGCCATAATCAAGGTAAGGGAATATTAGGGAGGACACTAGAAGCTAACAAGTTGACTGGGGAAGAAGATGACGGGGTCGGTGGAATAATTTAAAGTAGACCTATAGAACGACGGGAGATTTGGGCAATCTGAGATTTCCAAGAAAGGGTCTGATCAAAAATAATTCCAAGATTTTTAACAGACGAGTAGAAAGGGATAGGATGATCATTAAGGATTAAGGGAGGATAATGGGTGTATGCACTAAAGAGGGGGCTAGATCCTATTATAATGGCCTGAGTTTTCTGTTCGTTTAATTGTAATTTATTTAAGGTCGCCCAGGCACTAATTCTATTCAGGTCTTCCTGAATTTTGGCGAAAGCTGAAGGAAGCTCGGAAGGAGGAAAGAAAAGATAGATTTGGGAATCATCTGCGTAGAGGTGATTGTAACAGTGCTTAATTGAATTAGGTTGATCATTGATGTAGATATTGAAAAGGAGAGGAGAAATGCTGGACCCTTGAGCAATACCAGAAGTCATAGTGAGAAAAGTAGATAAGGATTGTTCAGGTATTTTAACTGCTTGGGAACGGTGAGAAAGGAAAGACTGAAACCAGCGGATGGAACTGAAGGAGAAATTTAAAGATTCTAATTTGGAAAAAAGGATAGAGTGGTCCAGGGAATCAAACGCTTTAGAAAAATCCAGAAGAATCAGTACAGTCAGTTTTTTATCGTCTATTGCAGTAAACATGTCATTTGTGATTTTGAGGAGAGCAGATTGTGTGGAGTAGCCGGGTCGAAAACCAGATTGTAGGGTATCGAGGAGATTGGATTCTTAAAGAAAGTTAGATAAATGAGATTGTACTAATTTTTCTAAGGGTTTAGAGAGGTTAGATAAGATGGAGATTGGGCGATAGTCTTTAGGAGATGTGGGA
Source organism: Euschistus heros (assembly GCA_003667255.2). NCBI lineage: Eukaryota > Metazoa > Arthropoda > Insecta > Hemiptera > Pentatomidae > Euschistus > Euschistus heros. Next base: position 7,906 of record RCWM02000583.1, read on the forward strand.
TTCGATGTTTTAATTATAGGATGAATTAGGGTTTTTTTCCAAGGGGTAGGGAATACTGAATTTTGAAGGGAGAAATTGTATATGAATAATTGATTTCGGGAAGACACAGTTTTATCAATTTTATAGGGATTTCATCTATGGCGGTAGAATTGGAATTGGACTTTATTATTGAGGAAATAAGTTCAGAGGGGGAGATGTAGGAAAAATAAAAATTTGCATCGTTGTATGCAGGAGCTGAGGTAGAATGGGAGGAAGGGTGAAGAGAATCGGCAGAGAAGGAAGAAACAAATTATGAATTTAGTTCTTCAGGAGATACAGGATATGTGCGTGAATCAAGAAGGGAAAGTTTACGGAGGAGATGCCATTTCGATCTGGAATCAGGAGCGGAAGAGAGGGCTTCATGGAAAAAAGTGGATTTTGCTCGACGAATCGAGGCTTGTGTCGAGTTACGAAGCATCCTGAAAGTTTGGTAGTCGTCAGTCATCCTCGTGCGTCTGAATCGTCTACGTGCTGCATCTCGATTTCGTTGGAGCTGTTTGATTTCTGGACTTATCCAAGGAGCTTATTCTCCTTACTTAGTATATAACTATTAGTTATTTTTTCTTAAATATTCTGAACTTTAATAAACATTGTACAGTTGGATTTTCTTCTATTTTATTTCTTTAATAGAACTTTATTCAACTTTTTACTGCCTTTTTATTTAGTTAGTGGATCCCAGTAATGTTAGAAAATCAACCGAAATGTGGTTGCCGTATTAGTATAGTTTACAATGAAATGAATGAAATAAAATGAAAACAACAATTGTCTGGCAAAGTATTTACAAATTAGATGCTTCAGTAATTACAGCATACATTTGTTACAGGAAAAAAAAAATTAATTAAAAAAAAAAATAAGTAAATAAATATATGAAGTAATAATTATAACATAAAATATTATACATTCGTATATATAAACGTATAAAAGAAAGAAAGAGAAAAAAAAAGTAATTCTAAGTATTCATTTGATTATTGACATCTTTGCGGAAGATTGATTGTCTAAAAGGTACAGGAATAGATTATTTTTAAACGAAGTTGTGGAAGCTGCTACACGAATAGAAGTGGGTAGGGAATTCCAGAAGGAGGTAGCACGAATGATGAAGGATTTGTCAAAGGAAGCGGTTTTATGTGAGGGGATATATAGGTTAAAAGGTTGGGATCTAGTGTTCAGGAGGTGGGTAGAAGAACGCAGAGTTAATAAATCAAGAATATAGGGAGGTTTTTGGTTTTTAGGGATTGGAATAGGAAAGTACCCAGAAAGTATTGCCGTCAGAATTTAGGAAATAGCCACCCAAGCAACGTTTAAGTAAAGTAACGTGTGACCGCCTAGGGATCCCGAAGATAAATCTAATGAAACAGTTCATCAGTCTCCTCAGCTTCATCTCGAGATCCCCAGACAGTCCCCAATAAACCAAGCAACGGTAATCAAAGAAAGGGAAAACAAAAGAGGACACTTGGAGTTGACGGGTACTCTAGGAAAAGGAATCTCGAGATCTATACAGTTGCTTGAGAATTACGATGGATTTTTTTGGAAATTTGGGCAATATGGTTGTTCCAGGATAATAAATAAATCTGGAAGCAATCGAAAATTATTAGAATTTTAGTGTTGTTTTAGTCATGTAGGTTCTCGAACAAGTGTTGAAGTAATCGTAATAGAGGGTCATGTTCTCATAACATAATGATATAAGAATTCAATATGAGTTGTTGGTGACCCAATGGCCGAGTGAGTTGGGGCGAGGTTCTCAGCGCGCTTGTAACCAGAAGGTCGTGGGTTCGAAACCCACCTGGGCGGGTTAAAATTTATTTCGTGGCGGACCCACGAAATGATTCTTGACCTTCCCACCCAAGCCTGCATAGGACTTCAATGGAAGTCTTGGGTTAAAAAAATAAATATATATATATGTGTGTGTGTGTGTGTGTGTGTGTGTGTGTGTGTGTGTGTGTGTGTGTGTGTGTGTGTGTGTGTGTGTGTGTGTGTGTGTGTGTGTGTTGTTTTTCATAAAACTCTAAATTGTGGATCAGCACAAGAGTAAAGAGAAAGGAAAAAACCAAATTCAAAATATTAAGCTAGAAACGGCAAAAACAAACAATCATAAACAAGGGACATAAAAAGAAATTTGGGATTCCGATTCGAGGTTTGACAAGAATAAGGTTAGGTTAGTTACAAGGATGTTTTACAAGCGGTTGTTTAATATAGTAAGTAATAAATTGGCTACGAGCTTGGAAGGGTGTTCCTCCTCAATGTAATGCAGCCTCATGAATAGAGTTCCCAGGGAATGACAGTCGCCGTGTTATAAAAGCAATCTGTTTGTTATAAACATGGGCGTGAAGAATTTATAGTAAGGGCTGATATATACAATGGAATAATAAGCGCAGTTTTCAGCCTGATTCAGTAGCTCGCTCGCCCTCCGTCAAACTGGACCGCTTAAGAAACTCCGTGGAATAAATTTGAGACCGTAAATTTGTCAGCCTCTTACTATATGGCCCTCCGAGCCGAAGAGCTCCTTTGTATTTATTTTCTCTACTTGTTTATTTTATTTATTCAAACGCACAATTGATATAATTATAACTTCTCAAAGCGAAGGAGTGAAACGATTTATGCAGCATGATTAATATTGAGATCTTAACTACAAAACATATCTTAACAGTAAAAAGAACGGAATAAATCATTTTTGACCATATGGGTGATTCTGTGATTGGTTTTATATTTTGTAGTTATACAAAAAAAAAAAACAAACACTCACTCACAAAAACGAAAAATAATCTTTATTAATCTAATTAACACATTATCATATATCGAGTTTATATTAGGTTATCATGGCACTCAGTGTTGCCAGCTTCTTACAAAAATATTATATACAAAAGATATTATTTTTGACTTTTAATATTCTATATTAACTATTTTATTTAACTTTTTAAATTATTCTAACTGAACAGAAAAAAAAGATTTTAACACATTTCAGTGTGTGGTGCCGCCCCAATTCTCAGATTACGGGCAATTTCGAGTATCAAATTTTTACAAATTTAAACTTCATTAAATTAAAAATTTATAACTACCGACGGCTTCTATTGCCTCTCTGCTTTTGAAAAATACAATTGGTCAAAATCAAAACAGAAAATTTAGAATTTCAAAATTAATAAAGTACTGTAATGACAAACTGGATCTTGGCAGCATCCCCCCCCCCCCCGGTAGCAGTCAATTTCGACTTGGTACGAGTCATTTTGTCGTTGGGTGCCTAGGTGAAAGTAAAAATAACTAAAAATTAATAAAAATGTTCATTACCGTAAAGTTTATGTCATTACCGCGCTAATAATTCGGGCGTGAGAATGACATGGGTTTTTAACTTGGTAAAGACATTTGCATGCATTTTGTTCGGTACAAACCGCTACGATTAAAACAAAAACAATATTGCTTGTGCCAACTGTTTAGGAACAAATGACAGTCAAAATTAAAAAAAAGCCAATGAAATAATTCTATAATCAAGAGTGATAATACTAGTCGTGGTAATGACAACAATAAAGGTACGTGACTCACTTCTCAGGTTGTAAACACGTGTGAGGGAACTACCAAACTGACTATCGCTTCACCGCTGAAGCTAGTCTTCAGCAAAAGGTAAACTTAATGTTATTAATTAATTAGACACTGTTTTACAGATCTGCCAGGATCTTACGATTTTTTGAGGCCAAAGAAGGACATCCTTGGCCACTCTCTCCATCCACAATTAGAATTAGCTTTTTCGTTCTTAAGGATTGCTGTTTTAACGGTTTTTAAGGAAACTGTTTTACAGATTTGCCAGGATCTGACGGTTTTTTGAGGCCGAGGAAGGACATCCTTGGCCACTCTCTCTCACACAATTAGAATTAGCTTTTTCGTCCTTAAGGATTGCTGTTTTAACGGTTTTGAAGGACACTGTTTTACAGATCTCCCAGGATCTGACGATTTTTTGAGGCCGAGTAAGGACATCCTTGGCCACTCTCTCCATCCACAATTAGAATTAGCTTTTTCGTCCTTAAGGATTGCTGTTTTTAACGGTTTTTTAAGTTATCCGAAGGATAACTTCCTCCATTGTTGTCCTCCAGGATACTGTTTTAAAATATTTAACGGTTTTAAGATGGCGGACCTAAAAAGGACACTTTTTTAAAAATATTCGACTATTTAACTGTTTTAAGACGGCGGAAGGATATTAATTCGTTGTTACTCATTCTACGGGAGGCTGAAGATCAACGGACCTTTGATAAGCTCATATCATTACATAGGTCTACCATTAAAATGAGAAAACACTACATTTTAAAAAAAAATTCCCAACTGTTCCATTTCTTAAAGTTGATTTCCCTATAAATTTATTTCTTGCTTGGTAATGACACCATATTGATGGGACCAAGATTGGAGCAAAATAAACAAACTATATTATTACCAAAAACACAAAAAATAAACATTTAGGATCTTTAGGTTATCCTTAATGCGAGGAAATAAATTTCACTGCCATCCGCCATAGTTAACGAAACCAAAGTGGTGAATGTTTAGTAAAAACCTATGTGTGGGACACTCCGTGGTAATGACATTTTCGTTGTTTATAAGCAATTTTCAAATCAAATAACTTGTTTTTATTCCATGTTTATTATGAAAAAATGTTTCACCACCCTAATATCATTGGGCAAAAATTAAGGTAGGACTTATTTAATTGATTAAAAATCTTAAGGAACTAAAAATTGCCCGTAATCTGAGAATTACCCATATAGACAAAATAGATAAAAAATATTATATAACAAAAATAACATAATAAAAAAAGTCACTAATAATTTATTATCGACAGACATTGATCGTACTTTAAATACAAGATATAACCCATTGTTTATGAAAATTTCAAATTTTAATACCCCCCCCCCCGGAAGATTATTTAAAATATAACAATTATATCACTAACATAAGAAACGTTAGCCAACTGGGGTCTTTTTTACTTTAGCCATCCCAATTACTTTAGCCATCCCAGTTACTTTAGCCATCCCAGTTACTTTAGCGATCCCAGTTACTTTTTTCTAAAACAGTGATTTATCTCATTATTAAATTAATCCTAGAGAAGAACATAAGTTCAAAATTTTTTATTTAAGATACTAGCATCCCCAGTCACGGCTTCGCCCGCTCTTATAAGTAACGAACTTAAAAAGGTTTAACTAATAACAGAAGTTTTATTTTTTAACAATAAAAATCTTATAATGCAGTTGAGAATTATTTTCTCACAATATTTCTATATATTTTCACTCAAAGCTGTGACCCGGTATTATTGCAATGATTTACTCAAAAGCATTATTAAATATTCAATCCTTAAATCTAATCTATGAGTTGTTAATTTAGATGGACAGAGACGTTTTAGGAAGAAACTCTGGCGGATAATGGACTGCATTATCAGAGCTTACAACGCTATCGATAGAGATAGTCTCTATGTCACAATTTACTTTTTCAATAATAATGTCGGTAATATTACTGCTCTTTCACACAACCAATGGTACAATTTATTAAATAAACCTGAAACATTAAAGTGAATTTGAAATCATTGAAATATTAGTCTTCTTAAAACCTTCATCAAAAGGTTAAAACCTTCATGGTTAGGTCGCCCATTTTTTAAACACAATATAAAAAAATAATCGATATTTTGACAAGGCAATAATGTTTAGTGCAGCAAAGATAATTTTATTGATTTCATTCGGTTGGTTTTTAATTTCTATCTAACTATAAAAGATAAAGACAGAGTGACAAACTTCTGCCACTTAACACTGTCAATTTAAATTATTATTACAGTAAACTATACTATTTAAAATCTCCCTAGAATTATGATTTCGTAGTTAAAATTTGGTACAGAGGGGTTAAATAATTTTACCATTGCAAACTCTGGTGTAGAATGCCACTAACCACTTATCGTTCGATTCCACACGTCACACTAAATATTTATAGCTTTTTTTATAACAATTTATTTGAATCAAGCCAATTTTATTATCAATTTCTAGCTCTATATAACATTGTACCGTTATAACCAACGAAAAATGGCTTGTCCTTTTATATATTAGTATAGATATATATTAATTTAGAACATATGTTTTATTGCTAATTGTTTACAAACACCTGCACTAAAGTATTATTTATAAAAAATAAATGTTAATTTGATATTTACATACACCTAGAACCCCAACTCTGATTTAAATTTTTTTTTCAAAAACCTTCCCGGGGATATACCTAATAATTTCCCAAATTTTCACGGCGATTGGATGTACGGTTTTTGAATCTATCCATGAAACAATGCCTAAAATGTGCTAAACATTTGGGGCGATTTCTTTTTTAACTTGAAGTCGCGTTGTTTGCACGTATATAACCATACCCAAGTCAAAGGAAAATATGAAAATGATGACCCATTCAAATGTTCAATTATGTAGATATAAAAAAAATTACTGAATAGATTCAATAATATAAAATATAATTTATTTAATTTTAGATGATGATTGTATTGTTGACTGTGAGTTTTTACTAAGGAGATGAAATAGTCAGGGGTGCAGTCAGGATGAATAAACACGGCCCATTTTTAAATAAAAAACTTATATTTTGGCGTGCCAACGTTCAAATCTCCCAATTAATTACAAAGTACTCATTTAGATGACAGCTATTACACCAACTTGGGCATACGGAGTTGAGCTTTGGGGCTCCACTAAACCATCCGATTCTTCTCGTTTCCAATCCTCACATTCCAAAATCCTTAACGCTCCTTACTTTGCCACAAATAAACTTATCCATAATACCTTTATGTTCCATGTGTTGCTGATTTAGCCCAAACCAGATACCTATCCTTCCATAGTAAACTACATTCCCACTCGAACCCATCAGTCACCCAACTTGCTTCACACTAGATTCCCGATAGCCCACCGAGGTGTCTGAAAATAAGATGGCCTAGAGATCTTTTAGTTAACAGGTTTTATTGAAGTCCTAGTTGTGAGTAGTTCTTTACAAGTTTTGATGTGTTATTGTCATCGTTATCAACACATTTACTTGATGTATATTGTATACTGTTGTAAATATCAATAAATAGATTTTTTTTAAATAATTTACATTTAAATCATTGCCACCTCTCTTGGTTCACAGTAACAATAACTTTTGCTTTTCCAGTTCCTTATTTATCCTACGAAATGGCCTTCAGATCCAAATAAATTAAACTTAATCTCATCAGAGAACAGCACATTTTCTCAAAAACTGATGGGCTTGTTAATGTATTCTCTAGCAAAAGAAAGTCTTTCTCGGGACCCTGCAATAAAGACCCTGATAATTCAAAACATTCCTTACCATTCTCGTCCTTACACACACCCCAAAAGTTGATTCGAACATATTAAATAGGGCACCTGCACTTCCAGCCGGATTTTTGAGAGCTTCCATTTTGATTTTTCTCTCCATTCTTTGATTAAGTTTCCTGGGACGACCTTTGCGCCAGTTATTTCCAGTTGAGCCTCGTTCTTAATATCTCTTAATCAGGTATCTTACTGTGGTAACATGAATACCCACTGATATTTCACGGTGCGATTTTTGTTGGTTGCGCAATAAGACCACTTTTTCACTCAGTTCACTTGTTTTTGCCATTATTTAGCAGTTAAAAAAGTTTGCAGGAATGAAATTTTTAGAATACTGACAAGAATATATTCTAGGAAGTAAACTCCAAGAAATAAACAAACAAACCTTTGTACTTATGTGAAAATACTTTTTTTCCAACCACTTTTATTGTTTTAATTTTTTTGTTTCAATATGATGTGTTGACTATTTTTACAAAAGGTTTTTCTCAGTTTTTAATAAATGTACTTTTCATTTTTGCAAAGGAAAGTGAAGTTTTTTGTTTCCTTGAACTCATTTATTCATAAAAACATGATGTGCAAATACTTTTTTTCCATCACTGTACTTCAAGCATTATCAAATCAGACTTCTCATTTGTTTGATGATAGTTTTGTAAAAGCCCATGACCCTGAAGAACCTTGTTTAAAATTAACATGTGGCAAACCATCTGACATTTTTTAGATTTTCAAATGTATTGGGTGTATATAAAATATTTTAAAAAATAACTTTAAACACATCGTGATGACAAGTTAAACATGACATCGAGATGGTTTATAGTTATGGTTTCTTCATTTTTAGTGTTTACGCCTTCCACACAGTTTCCAGCTTAGGTAAGTACAAAAAGTTAACTATACGAAATGATACCTCAAGTACAGAGAGAGACCAAGAGTGATTAGGTTTCGTGCGGTGTTAGTGTATTTAATTTGTCAACAATTTATTAATAAGTGAATTAAATAGATTTTCTAAGCGATTTAAATATTGTTCGCAACAATTTCGGAAACACAGGAAAGGTTAAAAATCTCTATAGCGATATTTAATAACTATACAAGTAAATTTAAATTGAAGAGGCTTGGTTGGTTCTGTGATTGTCCTTGCCAGATACAGTTAAAACTCGATAAGTCAAAACTCGTTCGTATTCGTTTACTCGAACCAACATTAAAAAATAAGTCGAAGTAAAATATTTGTCTACACAACTCCTGAGACTTTTTAAGTCAAATTTCCTGAGGCGGGAGGCTCTATAAGTCCAAGTTTCATAGAACTATGAACATGTGCAAACCAGTCTATCTAAATCCTATCCTCGCTTATCCTCAGTACAGTTTCATTTCCGAGATAACACAGACATATATCGCGTAAATTGCTTTTTTATTAGCCAAGATTACCAGAGGATATCTTAGCTGCACCCAATTCAGCGTGTAATAGATCGTTGCACCCCTAAATATATGCGAAAGAAAGTTAGACTATTTTAAATTATTTAATTTATTACATATGTGTTTTATGTATTTTTGTGAAAATAATTTAAAAAAAAATTAAATTAAAAAAAAAAAAAAAAAAAAAAAAAAAAAAAAAAAAAAAAAAAAAAAAAAAAAAAAAAAAAAAAAAAAAAAAAAAAAAAAAAAAAAAAAAAAAAAGGAGCTTGGATTCTAATAAATTATTTAAATTGGAATAAATTATTTAAACCATTACATTGTTTAAAATTAATAACATTTATTCACGCGCATCTGCTATATATTTGTCAAATACCACTGACTCATTTAACACGAAATCTCAGAAACCACCGAACGGATTGGAATGAAATTCGATATGTAGCTTCCTCTAGGGCTGTAGGTGCTCGCTAAGAAAGGAATTTTTAAAAAATCGGCCTGGATCGCGGCTAATTCGCGAAAAATGCGATTACAATTTTTATTGGGTGAATAGATTAATTGTCATATGGTATTTGGAGATAAGCTTAGTTAAAAATTAGGTTAGATGTTTAAGCCACACACTTTGACAAGTTGCTGTCTTGATTTTTGGCCATGTGTTGGAAAAGCGAGACATTGTTCTCCACAGCAAGGACAAAAAACTGATAAGAATCAATGAGTTCTATCAAGTGAATGATTCTCTTCAGTATCGTCTCATGTTCTACCATGGAGAAGATGGGTAAAGTGTTAACATCTCAATGACCCAAACACCAATACACCACTTAAGAAAACCGTGTTTGCAGCTGATTATTACGCCTAAATGTTAGTGCAGCGAGGAGGTGAAGAGCCTTATTTACTTTAATTTCGTAATCTCCTCAACCAATTTATGCTTGATATGTACGCAAAAATAGAAACAAAAAGACTAAACTTTCTTCAAAAAAGTTGAGAAGTTAAGACTATATTCACTTAAAGTATACCATAATAAAAGCCGATTGTCTGGTATCAGATCTGGGTAAGATGGTAGTGCTGCCTCGAAGTTTCACTGGAGGACTGTCAAAATAATATAAAATTAACTTTTGCAAATTGTCAAATTTACTTATTGAAATTATTCTAAGAATGGAATTCTTTAGGTTTATTTAAGTATATAATAATTATCAAAGTTAAGCTTAAGTTGTCTTTAATCCTAATGATATTAAACCGCAGCGGAGCAGGGTACTTTCAGCCAGTACATATTATAGGATAAAACTCGAAAACTCAAATATAAATTTTTTGTGTACTCGATATCTCGAAAAGTTAAAGCTCGAAGTAAATTCGTTCACTCTTCAACTTCGACTTATGGAGTTTTGACTGTATTTGCTATTATCTAGTATGATAGTATGATTAAGGAATACTTTCAGTAAGCCATCAGCGAACACAACAAACTTGAATTTTTAAAATGAATTGCAATCTTTCGGGAACCTCCAATTACTTTTTTTTCAGGAAGACTTCTAGAACATCAATCCCAAAATCCTATTTCTTCCTTAATCGATAATGCAGTAGAAACCTGGGATTAAAAGATTGCCTTTTTTATATTTTTGCACACATATACATCTATATAAAACGAAATGGCCATGGTGTTGTGTTAAATTCAAGATAAATATTTCAGAACAGACGTTTATGACGGGAAGATTACATATATATTCCAGTGGTTCAATGAGTGGTGAAATGAGGGGTGTAGAGTGCATGAAATATACGATAATTTGTGACTTTACAGCTTCTTCGTTAGGATCAGTTAGAATGTAAACATACTAAATGTTCAATTTTTTTGGTTTTTCAATTATTCCTCGAAATCAGTTGAATCTAGAAAAAATATGTTAAAAATGAAAATTAAACCTGATTAAATTTACTAAAAAAATTATAATATATAAATTTGTCGAAATTCTCACGGTTTTTGAGATATAGGTTATTGAAAATCTGTGATTTTTGGGAAAAAAACATATGTTACCTTAATTTTTGTCAAACTTTTCTTTTTAGTACCTTCCGCGATTGTTTCTCAGCAAAAAAAAAAAAATGACAGAATCAAAATTGTAGAGCATTAAGTTTACTTTAATTTCATATATACGTTTCTGGTATTTGAAGTAAATATTTAACAAAAAGTGAGGTAAACATTTTTTTTTTTATTTGAAAAATTATCGATTTTTAATAACGTGTATATCTCGACAACAGATGTGATTTCGAAAAATATGTATAGAGTCAATTTAATAGAAATTAAATTAACTTTAATTTTGATTTACAGTTTAATTTTCCAGAGTCCACCGTTTTCGAGATATAATAGAAAAACCCAAACTTGGGACCTTTTCCCCTTTCCTTACCATAAACTGGTGATTCCCGTACCCTCAGGGACCGGGAATTTTAGTATGTTTACCTTTTAACTACTACTAGCGAAGCTGTGAAGTCAAAAATAGTAGCATATTTTATGCCCTCACACACCTCATGTCAGCACTCTGACAGGGGTCGAACTTTTCCGTGATAACATGTTTTTCGGTACACTTATAGCTATAATTCCGAACCTAAGAGTTAGATCATAACTTATTTTTTTTCATCTGAAAGCTGGTTAAATTTACTATAAGACCCTATATATTAAATTTTAATGATGTTCCGTAAAATACCTTCGTCAGCACGCTAAAAAGCGCACAATGTTTTGAAATCCAAGTTTTTTTGGCACATTTTTCACTATAATTCCCAAACTCTACTAGTCCGATCTAAAATATAATTATTTCATCTGAAATCTGATTAAATTTACTATCAGGCTCTGTATATGAAATTGTGATTAAGTCCCGTAATACACCGAAGCCCAGCACACTAAATATGTATGTTTTGGAAAATTTGATGATTTTGACATTTTCGGTGGACTTGCTTGGGTGTATTACGGGGCTAAATCCAAATTTCATATATAAGGCCTGATAGAAAATTTAATCAGATTTCAGATAAAACAATTATATCTCCCCTTCCCCCCACTCTTAGCTTACCCCCCGGGGGCGGGGACTTTACCTTCTAACTATTCCTAACGAAGCTGTGAAGTCTAAAATTATCGCATATTTCATTCAATCTAAAATACATTTATTTACTGGACTGATAATTTATGTAGCAAAGTGCTGATAATATAAATGTTTTTGTGTATTATTAGAACTACTGATAAATATTTTAATATTCGAAACTAGTTTTCAAAATAAACAAATGAAAAATTCCTCAATCGTAACTCAATTATTTGTGTTCTTTATCATAATTTTTGTTATATTTATTTTCTTTAGTTTATTTTTTCAAGCTCTTAGAGACGGCAAAGAAGGAGACCAAATAGTAGCAAGGTGGAGGCGAGGGAAAAGGTCGAAGCCTTCAGCAGTGCTCCAGTTCAAGCCAGAATACTTCGACTACCCTGGGCTCAAAGACATCCTCTCCGCCGTATCCAGCGCGAAGAATCATTTAGACCAGTGTCCAAAACTTATGCAAGAGAAATTTAGGAAGAGGCAGGTCAGCAATGATAATGAAGCAGCGTTCGTACTCAGGGTCAATCCAGTCATACCTAGGTATGTAATCCATTTATTTTTATTTTATTAGTATTACTTGCGAAGAGGTACTTGCTCCTTTTAACAGTTACTTTTCGGTAACCAGTTACTGTTTATACATTCGAAATTAAAGCTCAATTTACCCTTTATCACCACATACTAACAGCTCTGATGTTTTCCACCCTTTAAAATTCCCTCACCGCTCTTCACTACGGTCCGCCTTTTTAGTAAAAGCAACCACAGAATGTTCATTTATTATCCTATATCACTTTTAAACATAAAATAAATACCTTATACTCATATATTATTTAACCATATAATTTACCTTATTATAATGGGGAGTATAAAAAAAAAATCACCGTTTTATCAAATTCCAAAGTTTAAAAGTCTGTAAATATCTTAATACTATTTATTATTTACCAATACTTAATAATCCCTTTAGAGCATTCTCTAAGCTTGTTTACTAACAATGGACTCCTTCAAATGTAATATCTTTATTTTGTTTAAATATTTTTCAAATTTTGACCACGTTATTGGAGTTAGCATTAAATTATTGACAGTTTTCCTATATTTTCTAGTAAACAATATTTTTTTCTTTGCTTTTTAATCCAATGAAGAGTTTATTATATTTAAAATGCACATTTCCATTAAGGGATTGTCATAATGTTTTATTTACACAAGTTATTGATTTGTATGCCAAATGAGAACACCATGTTTTTTCGGTTTCAAAAATAAATTCCTCCATAAAATCGAAACAAAATCATTACTTTTAACATATCATTCAAAAGCTTATTAAATTTTCAAGTTTTTGTGAGATTTGCAGTTTTGTGGATGGTTTTTTTCGAAAAACGGTGAGCGTTGAAGTAATATAAGACATTGTATCTTCCCTAAATTAGGTGAAGATCAAGCTGTTCTTAAGGTCATAAATTTGTAAAAATCAAGGTTACAGGTACTGACCTATTAAAGAAAATTTAATGGTAAATCCGAAAACGTGGTCAAAATTTAAAAAATATTTAAACAAATTGGAGATATTACAGCTTTTATGAAAAAAAACGTGGTTTCCTCAAAAAAAAACCACTTTGATTTATCGTATATCCACAACGGATTGGAATAGAAAGGTGAGGTTTGCAGTATTTTTCTAAATTTTTGATCTAGTTTCACCCATTTTTTTTTTTACATTAAGAGATACTCACCCTGTATAGGGTAAATCACTAGTTATGGTCATAGTCAAGAGAACTTATCGATTTATAAGGGAATTTCGTTGGTACAGTTTGTAATATGGACATCTTTGGTTATATATTTAGATTCTCAAAAGTTTATTCTATTGAATGTAAAATTGACAAATACACTAAAGCCTCCTTTAAAATAAAGTTTTCTATTTTTTTTTTACAAAAAACTAAAAATACAAGTTATGGGCATGTTGTACCAGCTATGGTCATAGCCAAGACTAGTTATGGTCATGTGGCAAAATAATCTTTAAACAAATGTTTTTAATAATTCTAAAAAGAGTATTAAGTAATGCAAAACTAGACCTATAGAAATAATCTAAATATTAATAAAACGTGTTTTAACTCTGTAGTTACTTATTATTTTAGAAAACCATCATGAAATGATAGTTTAAAATGAATTAAAACAACTATTTATCAGTGTATATTTTATAACCGCACTTTTCGTTGATTTTTCTACATACGCTGTAAGGCATACAATATGGTAATCATCCCCACTAAAAAATTAAACAATTAAAAGAAATCGGATTGTATTTTTGTAAAATATCTACTTTCAATATGCCCAGCAGTAGCCATCAGCTTTGAACAATGTATAAAAAACTATATTAACTAGTAATGTTCACTTAAAAGACGTAAGCTCTAACATGCCAACTACTAGGAAGGGATGTAGTATATAAGTTTTAAAATGGCATAATCAAATGAAGAAAATTCTATTTATATTTATATTAATATCTATTCTATTTATAATATATGTTTATATTAGCAGAAAGAACGTTTGTAGGACTAGTGAAAATTAAAATGGATAGGGTTGACCATAACTCATACCCGGTATTTTTGTACACCGTTTATGGTCAGCTCAAAATTATTGTTAATTAAAATTAGATAGTCCAACATAAAGGAGCTTGTATGGAAGCCTGAATTCTAATGAAAAGTTAGATAACTTAAATACTAAAAAATAATGAAGCAATTTCACAATAATTCCTCAACACTTTGACGACCAAGCCATTTCTGTTAATATTTCCCTGTGGGCCAAACATTTTTTTCGCTCAAAAGCTGCATTCAGCAGTTATATAACAATGTATGCATTTTTATAAAAAATGTTATGCATTTTTATAATCATTAGTAACCCTTTAATTATGGTGATTAGGGCAAAAATGTAGCAGGCCTATGTGCCCGCCAATGTCCGTGGGGCACTGTCCGTTTTTTTCTAAATCATAAAATAACTATTTTTTCCTTGAATATATATTTGTTTACTTCTCTATTGACATATTTTGATTTGTTTTTCATTTTCACACAAAATATTACTGCACTGTTGGAAAAAAATGTATAAACCCCTTCAAGATTAGTTCTTTTTCCATTAAATGTATATGAGGATAACAAAAAACAGTACCTAGCTGTAAAAAAAAAAAAAATATTAATTTCCAGAAATATTGATGGAATAACATACTAGGTTTATTATTCAGAAAAAATGTGTTGTTCACCCGATCAGGTATAAAACTGTTCTTTAGGTGATTGACCTGTCGAAACCCTTCCAACACCTTTTATTACCCTTTCACTATTTTCAACCCTCCTACCTCGCCCCCTCCACTTTATTTATTATGCTTATAGCACTTGTTGCAAACAGACATTACTTACTTAGTAGTACCTTTTTCGTAAGTCGGTCCATTTTTTGTTTAAAAATGTTTGTGGAATATCTTCCCGTACCAAGCGTATCGTGGAGTTGGCAATGCAAAATAAATTGTCTTCCGATTCGATACCACAATAGTATTGGTAGATAATTTATCAGTTTTTCCAAGTCCTTAATAATTTTAATTAGATTAAAATAACTTAAAAATACGCTAAACAATAACATATTAGCTTCCAGGAATTGTTATGGCAATAGAATAAAGGTAAGCTCAACCCAGGGTGATAATTATGTTCACAAGAACCATAGCTATCGTAATAATCAGATAATTTGATTTTACAATGACGTAAGTATTTTTGGAACAAAATTGTTTGTGGATTTCACTAGCGGTCCTATGTGCACTAGACTCTGGGGATAAGATATTCCATAAGCCGAGTGATGGCCGATTCCACCCGAACTCCCCCCACTACATTCTCTTGCAGCTCTTCTTACCTTGCGGATAAGATATTCCCGTCGCCCTTACTATTTCTACTGTAAGACTAGAGTACGGGGATATGGTATTAATAAATAATAATAATGATTAATACTATATTATAATTAATACTATATATTAATATTAATTACTCAATTATATATATATATATTTTAATTGAAAATTTAAACGTATTAGTAAACCTACATACATTTAAACGTAACAATTTTTATACTAAAACTCATTTCATTATCAGATTCCTACTCTCAAAAAACATGTAGAAATCAAATTAGGTCGAAATAAAAAATGAAGGTTTTTTTATTTTTTCAAAAATATTAGTGAAAAAATTTTTTAAACTAAAAACTGATTTCATTTTCAGATTCCTCAAATCAAATAACACGTAGAAACCAAATTAGGTGGAAATAAAAAATTAAACATTTTTTACCTCCAAGAATGTGTAGGATTTTAGAAGGCAAGAGCCAGTCATCTTGCTTCAAAACGTAAATAATTAGCGCTATCTCACAGATTTCGCCACCGATTAAAACCAAATTTTAAGGGCATATAGAAGTCGTAAAACCGCATAGATTAGCCCAAATCCGGAGGTCGCAGGATATCTCCTTACTGAGTTATATTTAACCTCGGACATTTATTAAAAAATTAGTTTTTGCCCACTGAAATTTGGAATAAACCCAATGTTATATACACAAATAGAAAGCGGAATGCACGCTGATTCTAGTGATGCCTTTACTATTTTAATCGGTTGACCACAGCAAATGTTACAGCCGCTAGAAGTGGTTGCTAAAATCTCAACGCCGAAAAATGGTGAAAGGGGTAAAAAAATAAGTATTTTCTGATTTTGATCAAATTTAATGTGTAGGGGTTTTCTTGTGCTCTGAATCCAGATCTGAGGTCAGTTTTCCATTAAAAAAATTTCCCATTGATTTACAGCTGATTTTATGGGCGACGGGAATGGAATATCATATCCGCAAGGTAAGAAAAGCTACGAGAGAATGTAGTGGGGGAGGTTCGGGTGGAATCGGGCATCCTCGGCTCATGGAATATGTTATCCCCAGAGTCTAGTTCCTATGTGTCCGCTGTGGTCCCCTTGGTAAGTTGCTGAGCGGGCCTATGTGCCCGCTGTGTCGTTAATGTGTTAAGAATCCTCACTTTTTAAAACGATCTTACATTGAGGAAAATATTTTTAAACGGCTACTGGAAAGGGATAGGAGGGAGATTTTCATTTGTAAATGAATCTTAAATCCTATTCAGAAATAGTTATCCTGGTGATATCACAAATTAATGGATTATACCCTTATTATCACGATAATTGTATTAGCCTGCCCATAACTAGTGATTTACCCTATTCTATATTGTAAATTAATTTTAATGTGGATGTTTAGAAACCCGCTCTCAGTGAGGAACTACTCGAAGTTTTGCCACGAAAAGAAGACATGGTGCGCCGAACTGCCGACGCCGAAGGATAAGATCTGCCCCCCAGTTGATACCCCGACGCCGATCCCGTCGACCTGCGGCCCTACCAAGCCGTTCATGGCGAAAGCCGAAAACGTTTACTGCAATTTTGAGAAAACTTTCAATCCGATAGGGCACGATCCTTGCGACGAGTGCCCGACGGCAATGACATCTTCGACCGAGTACCAAGCGTGCATTTCTCAGCCGGCCCCGACTGCGTTCGCGAGGATGCGCCTCTGCGGTCCTACAACCGGGAAGTGCCACAGCATCCCCTGCACATACAGGGTAAGTTTTCGGAATATTATTTATTTAAACATAACAATATTTTAATTTTAAATATCCCAACTCATCCTACCACTACAACTCAACCACTTACGCTGATGACACCTGTGTGTTATCAGTAAACAATTATCCCTTCCATTGCCTCCAAAACACTCCAATCCCATATCCCAAACCTTCAAGAATGGTGTCAAAAATGGAGAATCAAAATAAATCCAAACAAATCCCCCCAAATAACGTTTACCCAACGTCGTAAACCTACGACTTCCTGTCCAACAGTATCCTTTAATGATATTCCAGATCCGCTACCTAGGACTCCACATGGACAAACATCTAACTTGGAAATAACATACAAGACTAAAACGACAAGAAGCTGCCCGTCGTTGCAGACTACTTCAACATTTACTAGAGAAACGTTCAAAGCTCCCAATTAATTACAAAAGACTCATATACATGACTGTGATTAAACCTATTTGGACGTTCGGAGTAGAAATTTGGGCCTGCACTCACTCACTCACTCACTGTTGGGCGCTACAGTCCTTGCAGGACCTGGGCCTCTGCCACCGTTCTTCCCCATGCCTCGCGGTCTCCAGCGAGACTCTTCCAGTTTCCTATTCCCATCCTTCTTATATCCTCCTCCAAATCCTCAATCCACCGCCGCCTGGGTCTGCCCCTTTTCCTTTTTCCTCCTGGTGCTTCATTTAGCATCATTTTAGGCAGCCTACAGGGCTCCATCCTTTCTACATGCCCTAACCATCTAAGCCTGCTCTTCTTAATAACACAGAGGATATCAGGATCTCCGTACAATTCAGCTAATTCGGTATTGCTTCTGATTCTCCATCTGTGTTCTTCTTTAACTGCTCCAAAGATCTATCTAAGGGCTCTTCTCTCCCAAACCAGTAGAGCTCTTCTGTTTTCCTTGGTTAGAGTCCACGTTTCACTGCCATACATTGCTACTGGCCTAATTATTGTTTTGTATAACAAAAGCTTTGCCTTCCTGGAGAGACTTTTGTATCGGAGAGCTTTTTGCAGAGCATAGAAACATCTGGTTCCTGCTACCATTCTGCCCTTAATTTCAACTTCTAAATTATTGTTCTACGTCACAACTCCACCCAGGTATTTAAATGTGCTGCAGCTGTTAAACGTGTTTTCCCCTACATCCACGAAATCTCTTCTCTCTCCGGTCTGTCTAGAGGTTTTCATAGTCTTTTCATGATTTATTTTCAGTCCCAAATCTTGTGCTGCTCTCTTAAATTCTTCTGCAGCACCGGCCAGTGCTGTTTTGGTTCTCCCTGTGATGACTACATCAGCATAAGCCATATGTTGTGTGAGCCTATTGTAAATGGTGCCAACCGGGTTTGTTCAGATATTTCTAATGGCAACTTCTAGGGCAAGGTTAATTAGTACCGGTGATAAATGGGTCTCCTTGTCTTAAACCACTGTTAACCTTAAAGCTATTTCAGATACCCACTCTAGTTTTAATTTTACAACTTGTCCTTTCAAGGGTCATCTTTGTCAATCTTATTAGCTTGCTAGGTATTCCTAGTGTCTGCAATGCCTTTAATAATTTCCCTCTGTCCACACTGTCATACGCCTGCTGGAAGTCAATAAAGAGGTGGTGTAGGTCAACATTGTACTCGTATGTTTTCTCGAGCATTTGCCTAATCGAGAATAAATGGTCTGCTGTTGACCGTCCTGGGCGGAAACCGCTCTGGTACTCGCCTGGTAGCGTAGTAGTTCCTCACTCCTCTCCATCATCCTCCTACATATTGCTACCGACAGGATCTTGTAAACTGTTAGCAGAAGCGCTATTCCCCTATAATTTTCACATTTCAGTTTGTTTCCTTTTTTATATATAGAAACTATAATTGCTTCTCCCCAGTCCGCTGGCAATTTTTCCTCCATCCATATATCCCATATCACTTTGTAAATCTGCTCCCAAGTGTCTTCCCCTGCGTATTTTATTAATTCTGAAGGAATTTCGTCGGGTCCTGGAGACTTATTATTTTTCAGGGACAAAATTATGTCCACAATATCATCTCTGTCAGGTGGTACCTCCTCATCCATATCCTCTCCTTGTTAAATTGGTAAGCCTGTTGGAAGTATGCATTGCCTGTCCACCCTTCCTCCACACCCAGTTCCTCCACAGTCCACTCCCGGCTCCGGTGTTGGAGTCGCACTTGGTATTTCTGCCTAGAAGCTTCCTCCATCAGCCCCTCCATATCAAACCTGCATGTTTTTCCTTCCATTGTCATCTTCTTCCGTGCCAGGTATTGGTTATATTTCGCCAGAACTAGGAAGTGGTCCGAGCAGCAGTCCGCTCCTCTGTAGCTTCGTGCATCCATTACGTGTGAGCAGTGCCGTGTATCGACCAGTATGTGGTCCAGCTGTCTTCTGGTTCTGTCACCTGGGCTTATCCACGTTTCTTTGTGAATATTTTTGCGGGGAAACATAGTAGTCGTGACTCTCATATCTTTTGAGGCAGCGAACTCAACAGTTCGGAAGCCATTGTCATTTGTAGTCTCGTGCCTGCTATGCTGCCCGGTAGTGGGTCTATATATTTCTTCTTTGCCTATTTGGGCATTGAAATCTCCAAGTATGATTTTGGTGTCGTACTGCGGCATCTAATCATATATGTTAGCCAGTTGGGCATAGAACTCTTCCTTTTCTATCTCCTCTGCATCTTCACATGGTGCATGTGCGCTTATCAGTGATATGTTGCAGAATCTACCCTTCATTCTGATTCCGCAGATCCTGTCATTGATACATTTATATCCCAGCAGTGTATGTCGAATACTTTTTTTTATCATAAACCCGGTCCCCCTACGATTCTCCTTAGAACCACTGTTTATTAATAAATACTTTTCAAGTGACACCATTTCTGTATCACTCCATCGGATTTCCTGTAGCGCCACTAAATCCACTCTATATTGTTCCAGCACTGCTTCCAACGTTTTGCTTGCCCCCAGCTGTAATATACTTTGCAGATTCCAGGTACCGATTCTCAGCCCATGCTTTTGGTTGCTCTTCCTCCTCCTCCTCCTCCTCCTCCTTTCTCCCCTCCTCGACTCCTCTTTAAGACTTGATGTTGGTTGAGACCCCCCCGTATCCCAATGGGTTTCCTCCGGGGAATACATTTGTATTTTTAACCTTCATCATTCTTTCCGGCAGGTTCTGGACTGTACCTTTTTTTTATAGAGGTGAGGTCGCCTACCCCTCACGCTCAACCCTCCTCCTTTATCCAGGCTTGGGACTGGCAGTGGTTCACCTAGCATCACTAGGGGTAGCAACACTACATCCACCGGCGGAGTTGGCCTGCACTAAACCACCCAATTCATCTCGCATTCAATCCTTACAAACCTTCGAAAAATCCTCAATGCTCCTTACTTTGTCACCCATAAACTTATCCATAAAGATCTTAATGTTCTCTATGTTGCTGATTTAGCACACACCAGATACCTATCTTTTCATAGTAAGCTCCATAACCACTCAAATCCGTTAATTTCTCAACTTGCATCCCCCAATCCTCCGAGGCGTCTGAAACGAAAACGGCCTTGAGACCTTCTTGTGTAGAATTTTAAATAAAATGCTACTGATGAGTAGTTCTTTTCAAGTTTTAACATGTAATTGTAATCGTTGTCAATACATTTACTTGATTTATATTTTGTGTACAGTTGTAAATTTCAATAAATAAATAAAAAAAATTTAAATAAACAAATATCTCCTCCAATACTTTCACTGATAATACATTCTGTGATCTGTTAAAGTAATAAACATTGATGTGTCGGTACGAATATTTTTCAATTATCGATTAACGGTAGCAATACCTCAGTTTAAAAATAAATAGCTACTAGGATACACCGTCGTGGCTTCGCTCTTCCTCATAAGTTGAAAACAACACTTATGATAAGATAAATTTTACTGATTGAGTTAAAATAATTTTATTTTCCATAATTTTAGTAAGTACCTAAAATGTTACCTTCGTTTCACTTCCCTTTTTCTTCCTTATTCTCTCCCTTGTTATAATTAGGCCATTTCTGTTTCTCCTTCTCTGTTCTCTCGGTTCCTCTACTAGTTCTACAGGACCTCTCCTAAGTTAAGTCTCACTTAACTTCATATGAGGTTACCCTATTTATTGCTGCTTTATCTCTTATCATTATGGGACATCCTTACCATAGGGTCGAGTGTTCCACTTCTCTCATGTTATAACTTTTACAATTTTTACACATCTTGTCCCCTTACGACAATTTTCTCCTCTATGACCTACTTCCCCGCATTTAAGACAGGTTATTACCCTGCCACATCTGCTTTGGTGATGACCAAAGTCTTGACATTTGTTATACCTCATCAGGAATTTGTAATTCCTCCACTCGACACGACCATACACCTATAAAAATCCCCCTTTTTTTCATCATTCTTACAAGCAGGTTCTTACCACCCATGATCTCGTAAAACGGCTTCTTTTACCCAATTGTATCTCCGGGATGAAGATCTCCTTCCATGTCTCCTTCTTAATTATTAAGTCATCCCTTTGCATATCCTTTTCCGTTCCTCTAATGATGATCCTGGGCTTCCTTAGTTTCGGTTCTCCATCCACTAGAAAACCAGCTTCTTTCAGTTGTTTTATTTTTCTTTAGTTCTTCTAAGTCCTTTGTGTCGTGCAATTTCATTACCATATTTTTTTCCTTGTCTCCTCATATTTACTACCCTGATGTTTCGATCTCTCTTATCGAGATATTCCACTTAATCTTTCTTTCTTATCCTATCCCCTTCCTTGGGAAACTCTACCACTTGCGGTCCTCTCTTCCGTCTTTTTACCACTGATACCCAGTCTCCTACTCTATCACTCTACCTACTCTATCAGTACTTATATCTCTTCCCTGTATTCCCTCTCATACTTTAGAGGCTGCTTCTTTTCGCTCTTTTACCACCTTAATTTCCTCACCCATCTTTTTTATATTATTATTGATATCTACCTCTCCAAGCTTCTCGATCCCTGTTTTTACCTCCTCTATTTTACTCCAAGGCATCTCTTTAACTTTCTCCTTCAAGAGTCCCATATTTCCATTTAGGGCATCCATCGAAGCTCTCACATCTGCAAACATAAGTTTCGGTTCTTTAAATTTCTCGCCCATGTCCTCTTTACTTTTTCTTAGCTAATTCCTTACATTGCCTCTAACTTTCTCCTCGTCACTTTTCCTACTTAGGTCACACTCCTCTATACATCTAAGCACTATCTCCAGCTCTTTTCCTATCTTCTTTACCACGTCTTGCATTTCTCTCCTTACCTCTTTAAAATACTTCCTTATAATTGCCCACTACCTCATTTATTGCCTCCTTCCAATCCAAGGTGCTGACTTTTTCCAGTCCCTTTTCTAGGGCCGCTATTATGCCTTTCATCCACTCACACCTCTTTCTCTTCGAATCTTGCTTTCACTTATTCCTAATATCCATTACTTTTCCCAATCTGGGTATAAGTAATTTAATGCCTATTATCTTTAGCTGCCAATGACCTCTCAGCGTAACTCCTAATTTCAGCTAATAGCTCATCTCCTGACAATATTCTCATAGCACATATGACTCACCAATCGTTTCCCTAAGTTCTTCAGGTGGTCCAACAAACGACTGTCTTCTTGGCTTCTTTATCCTCTTCATTCTTCTTTTTATCCCTATCCATTGAAACACTTCTTCGCCTCCGAGGGCTGTACTTAATTCTTCACCTTCCGTTGTCCTGCTTTTCTTGCTTCTTTCTCTCTGCTCTCTTCAAACTCCTCCTTCTTCTTCACCAGTAGCGGTTGTTTCCTGTCGCGCCTGGGCTTGCACGATAAGGGCTGGTAGCTTCACCCGACGTACCCGACTGCAAGGGTCTCGCACGGGGTTCCGAGTTCCGAGTTAGACTGTATCTTTATTTACACCTTCCATATTTTTTATTTAATAATTTTAATAAATTATTTTTTATAATTAATCTGAAACATCTGAATAAATTAAAAAAATAATCCCCTTGACCATGCTCACTATCTTACCTACTTCTTCATTTACAGTTATATCTTCTGCTTTTCTATTTTCTATTTCCAATTTTCTGGTAAATTAATTGGAAATATAGATTCTTCTCCAACAAGATGAACTTTAATATATATATATATATATATATATATATATATATATATATATATATATATATATATATATATATATATATATATATATTATACCTACATATTCAAACTTGAACTAAAAAATAAAAAATAATATTTTAATTGCTTCAAAACAAATCCATTAAATGAAAATCAACGAAATTATCGATACTTATATAACTATTCACAATTTATAACCAATTATCTTTGGAGTCAGTGCCAGCCAAGAAGGAAAGTTTAATCCTGTCTTTACAATAAATAAACTGTCGAAGTGCCAGACAGCGGTGTGGCGGTGATGAAACAGTGGGAGGATCTTTACGATTACAATTTCTTTTCAAATTCTGTTTGTTTTGGTTGGCACCGACTCCAAAAATAACTGATTATAAATTGTGAATCGGTTTATAAGTATCGATAATTTCCATTTAATGGCTTTTGTTTTGAAGCAATTAAAATATTATTTTTTTATTTTTTAGTTCAAGTTTGTATATGTAGGTTTAATCTTGAAGTCGGTTTTGTTTTTTTCTCTAAAAATTATTTTTATTTTTCACTTTTTAGTGGTGAGTGTATTTTTGTTTATAGTCAATTCTCGATCTTCAAGTTTCCCTGAAAAATGGTTTGACTTACTGAACAAAGACTTATCGAGTTATCATTCCACTTACCTTCATGTAATTGGAAAAATTGAACACAAAATGGGAGTTTAAATCATTACGTATATTTTTCTATATGGGTATGTGTATGTTGTTTGTACATACATATAAAATCATTGATACAGAAAATTAAATACCCGGTACCAATTTATCATATAACTTTCAACTTAATTGCGCTTTTTTCTAAGGGTGCGTAAAAGTAGACTTACCGCCTTCCACCAGTGGTGATCGTTTCTTTATTCTTTAGGACGGTTGAAAGAGAACTACGCGGAATTCGGAATTCACTAGCAACAAACGCCCAACTTCTTTCTCCATTCTGCACTTCGCAAATTAATTTTAAATTTTCGTTAGTTGGAAGAATTTTCAATAGCCACTGTAAAATCACTCGAGTGAATAACTAATAATAAGTGACTGGTGTAACAATGAACTGAAAAGATAAACAATGACGGGAAACAGGAAAACAAATTACACATGAAAATCTTTTAATTTGAGTTCGAATTATAGAGGCGATGACTTCTAATAGTTCGTTAATAGAGGTGGTCCTAGAAGTTCTTTCTTTAAACCCTCTTTTCAGTTCTACTTATTTTCGACACAATTTTTTACGTTCTTTGTCTGAAATCTTTTCATTAAGGTGAAATTTAAGTATAATGTAATTCCGACCGCAGATTTTGTTCGACTTATTTAAGAATTCAGTTTATCCAAGTACACATCGAGAGTTGACTGTATATGTAAATTATTTTTGTTAATAATTTATATTTAGTTACCTTGAAGATTTTAGATAATCATAATCATGTTTAAAATGTAAGGTTATATAACAGTGATTTTTATTAACAGCTTTTTTGATTTTTTTAAAAAAAGTACTGCTGAATATCTACAAGAAGTGCATCTCTTGGAATGCTAAAAAAAGCCACTACAACACCGTCGTCAAAACTAAACGTCTCTACGCCAGTGGATGCCTATCGATGAACTATAGCCTCGAGAAGTTGGAAGTCTTGGAAAGGAGAATTTTAAGGAATATCATGGTTGCGGTACAGACTGAAGATAAATAGAAACTGAGAAGCAACAAAGAAGTCTATCAGAATGTGGAAAGAATATCAGAGACTGTACGGAAGAGGAGATTAATGTTTCTCGGACATTTATACAGAATGATCGAATACAGATTAACAAAGCAGGTATTCAACTACCTCTGGAAGAAGAAGACCACTACAGCGTTGATTAAAGAAGTTAGGAAAGACCTGGAACAGTTTGAATCCCTAATTTTGAGAAGAGGTGCATTTAGGAGTAGAGTGTAGAGGAAGACCTAATAGAAACGGACGAATGTGGACAGAAGATCAAAAGAAGCAGGCCAGTACTGGAAAACCAGAAATAGTACTGGATACAGAGGAAACTATACAGAGGAGACAATAGAAAAGAATATGAGGAAATAATGTTGTAGTGTGATCCTAAGTGGTCAATTCGCGTGTAATTATAATGTGCGCAGTTGGAAATATAAATAAAAAGTGAAATAATTAACGAATAATTATCAGTTTCTCAATTACAGTCAACCTGCTTATTGACTGGACTATAGACCTTAGCCACTATTCTGCGATTGTTCTGTTTTTGTTGTTGACAAGTGCCCAAACGATCTGAGGCAGCTTTATTCTCTAAATCTCTGATGGTTTAACACCAAAGTATGTTCCTATGGTCCATATATATATATATATATATGCATACAGGGTGTTCAGCATAAGACTGCAGTAACTTCGGGAGGCGATTTTGGGCATCATTTGCAACAAAACATTCTCTTTAAATTATAGCTCCCGATCTATTAAAGCTGGAGCAATTTCGATATGCTCATTAGAAAGAAAATTAAATTTCCTTAAAATAAGCTGGTTTGGTTTGGTTATTTCGTTTAACGTCACTTTATGCTGCTGTGGCTAATCGGACGATGCTACGGTGGGAGTCCTAAATTTTGCCTATCCAGGTATAATTAGGATAGGGATCTTTTAACGAGTACCTGACATCGTACAGGCTCGGGACCCCTATTTTACGTCCCTTCCGAAGGACGGCATAGCTAAGGATTTTTTACTCCCTTTAAAAAATCCTAAGGTCATCTGCCGGGCTGCGAACACGCGATCTTGGGTTTAGTAGGTTGCTATGCTAACCACTACACCACAGGTGACCCCTACCTTAAAATAAGCTTTTTTAGACTTCGAAATAGCAGCATCATGTATTTAACTTTGACTGCATTTTTCTCAGAAATATTACATATGTTAAAAACATGCACTACTAAAAAAAAATTGTTTACAAACAAACCTCTTTCGAATGGCATACCATGAATAGTGATAATTTTTAAAATTGATACTGAAATCACTTATTAATCACAAAAAAACAGGGAAATGCAACATCGGCTTAGGAAATACTGAGAGAATACTCAAAAATGTTAAATAGTTTTATTATGTCTTATTATTAAAAAAGAAATTTAATCACAGTTACATATTTATCTTATTCTAATATTTGCAATTTAAGAAACCTTTAAGATAGTTTAATTAAAATTTACATATTAATTTACAATAATTGTTTAAAATGTCCTCCCTCTTCTCTCATACACAGCACCGATCTTCTTCTGACTGCATCTACTGCTAGGCGAAGTTCATCATGATTTTGCCGCATAAATTTCTTCTACCAACTCCTTTCAGATTTCTGATCTTACTTCGTACACTTTTTATACCTAGCAAAACATTCACCCTGAATTCATGCTAGTAATGGGAAACAACAGAACCGCGGGTTAGCTTCCATCCGCAAATGACTGCTGCAATACAATGCGGCAAAATCATGATGAACGTCGCCTAGCAGTAGATGCAGTCAGAAGAAGATCGGTGCTGTGTATCAGAGAAGAGGGAGGACATTTTGAGCAATTATTGTAAATTTTAATTAAATTATCTTAAAAGTTTCTTAAATTGGAAATATTAGAACAACATAAATAGGTAATTGTGATTAAATTACTTTTCTATTAATAAAACATAATAAAACTTATTTTAAAGGAAATTTGGTCTTCTTTCTAATGAGCATATTGAAATAGCTGTAGCTTTAATAGTTGGGGAAATATAGACAATTATTTGTCAAAAATTAGAAATTTTTTTGGAAAAACATAAAATTAAAAATACGTATTAAAAGGATGAGAATAGAGCTATAGTTTACAGGGAATTTTTGTAGCAAATGCCGCCCAGAATAGCCTACCGAAGTTACTGCAGTCTTATGCTGAACACCCTGTGTGTGTGTGTGTGTGTGTGTGTGTGTGTGTATACATAATGGTCAATATATCTGATTCTGTGAAGTATCCACAAAGTAATCTAACCGTTAAAGATCTTTTTCTTTTGAGAAATGGGCCATTATTCATTGATTTTGATTTGTGATAAGCTTGAAATTAATTCTGTTTCTATGTTTTCAGAGCGTGATGCCTTTGAACACGGAACCACCCCCGACGCCGCCGAGGTGCGATGTCGGCTCCCTGGTGGAGGATAACAACCCTGACAACCGTTACTACATCCTAGTGAAGAGGTCACCTCGAGACTGGAGGGTGAAGAGGTCACCTGGAAACTGGAGGGCCAAGAGGTCCCGCTTTAAGAAGAGGTTCAGAATAGTACCCGATATACTACGCTAATAGAAAGCAAATATAATCTCTCTCATAATATCTAATTGTTTTATATATTGTATAATAATAGCTTATATTAAATACAATATTGTTTATTAGCCAAAAAAAAAATCCTGATAATCCTCCGTGGTGTGTGAAAAAAAGATGGCCTGCAGAGCTTCTAGTATAAAATGTTTTTTGAAGTGCTATTGATGAATAGTTCCTCACAAGTTATTTACATGTCATTGTAATTACTATCAACACATTTATTTAATGTATATTATTTTCTACATTTGTAATTATAAATAAAGCAGGGTTTGAAATCAATAATTATGTTTTCCAAAAAATCATATAATAATTATTATATTTAATTTTTAATTTAAAAATCATTCCGGATTTATAAATAAAATTTTAATTGATCTTTGATGTTTATTGATTTGATTGAAAATTATGATCACTCATTGAGTGATCCGGAATTGCATAAGTAATAATGATTAAATTGCAATAAAAAAAAATGTTGATCAGAAAACAAAAATCAAAAGTTTGTATACAAAATATTCAAAATACATCTTGGAGAAAATTGAAAAAAATTAACTTTCTGATTTAGAAAGGAATTGCTCAAAAATTATTATTATTAAAATTTTTTTCAAAAATAATGATCAGAATTTGATTTTTATCACTTATGATCAAAAATAAAAACCGATCTTAATAAAAACCATCAAATGATTTTTAAAATTCCAGATAAAAATCTTCTTTTTTTTTAAAGTTTGTTCCTATGGTCCATATATATATATATATATATATATATATATATATATATATATATATATATATATGTGTGTGTGTGTGTGTGTGTGTGTGTGTGTGTGTGTGTGTGTGTGTGTGTGTGTGTTTAGTAAGGTTCTTGAGGTTCAGTCATAAAATAAAAAATCAATTTTGGCGACGTTTCGAGACTATATTGTTCTCATAATCATGCCCTAAAGTGAAAAAACAGGTTACAATAAAATTATATAAGCTATACAAGTTATTTCAAAACATAAAGTTAGCTACAGTACAGGTAGTTATATAACAACATGTGTAGGGTAATAAAAAAATATATAATTACAGAATATAGAGGAGTATGAAGCTACTTACAATGTTACTGGTGGATATGAATAGACTAACAATTCTAGTACACAACTAACCTAGGGGAGTGAGTTTAAACAGACAGTTAACAAGGGTTAGTGGGGAAAAACCCTATTTCTTAAAAATTAAGTTAAAAGGACTGTGTGGGTATTCCCAAAGATGCAGGTACAAAAATATTTCAGTGTAATATACTAATAAATGGAAGAATGGTTTGTATGATGTATATAAATGTAAATGTATATTATTGGTCTGAATGTATTAAGTTGGAATAACAGGTGTTAAGATTTAAAACGTCTGATTTTTTGTTTATTGCGCGGTTTTTAAATGTTTCTATGGTTATCATTTCTTTAATATTTCTTTTAAAATTATTTTGTTCATGGTGAATAATTTTGGGGAAATCAAATTTAAAAGTATGTTTTGTTTGTCTGTAATGTGTGGTGAGAGCTGTTTGGTCAGGTTTGTTCGGGTTTTTATTTATAGACGTGCAACTGTATTTATGTTGATACACTCGTCATTTAAGATATTATTCCGATGTACCAAAATAAGACTTGCCACAACTATTTTCACACGGAATTTTTAATAAGGTTCTTGAAGTTCAGTAAATAAAATAACATCTTATTTTAGTGACGTTTCGAGACTATATTGTTCTCGCTATCATGCCCTACAGTGAAAAAACAGTTTACAATAAAATTATATAAGTTACTCCGGTTATTTCAAAGAATAAAGTTAGCTACAATATAAATTTATGAAAGAAAAGCAATTTAATACATTCAGACTAATAATATTAATATACATCATATAAATCATTTATTTATATGTTTATTTATAACACAGGAATACCGAAATTCCTTCTATCTGTACCTTATGAACACCAGTAATTTAGAAATTTATTGCAAAAAAAAAAATAATTTTCCTAGTTTAGTTGTGTACTAGAATTGTTATAATTTAGTAGCAGATACCAATAGGATATCCACCGGTAACATTGTAACTATTTTCATACTCTGTAATTATGTTTAGTTAAATATTCCAACGCGTGTTAGATATTATTAGATATTTGAACTGCTCAACGTGTTCAAACCCGGAAATATCAACATCACCGAAAATTTTCCATTTATACTACTGACCATATATTATGTTTTATGTATACGAGGTCTGATCAAAAAGTTCCAGGACTTTTTATATACTATGGGAATGCAATGTCTCACAGCGATGCGGTTTGCAGCATTGTATTGCACAGCAGTGTTTGCAGATCAATCATAACATCACTGAAAGTAACATTAGCACAGTTTGTTTGAGGTTAGTTTTATAGAGTTTGGCTTTTTTATGAACATGAATGTGAAAGAAGAGCAACGTGTTTGTGTGAAGTTTTGTGTGAAACTGAACAAAACGTTTTCTGAAACCTTTTTGATGTTACAAGAGGCTTTTGGTGAAAAATATCTAAGCCGATCATGCTGCCATCAGTGGTTCAAGAGGTTTAAAGAAAGCACGCCAAGTCAAATCAAATGTGAAGGTCATGCTTACGGTTTTCTTTGACTGTAAAGGTGTTTTCTACTATGAATTCCTTCCACAAGGTCGAACAATTAATCGTTTTGTTTATCTTGAAACCCTCAGAAAATTGCGTAGTGCTGTGAGAAGAAAGAGACCTCAGCTGTGGCAAAGTGGTGATTGGGTCCTTCACCATGACAATGCTCCTGTTCACTATGCATTTGTTATCCGTAACATCTGTGTAAAAAACACAATGACTGTCATTCCTCAGCCCCCTACTCACCTGACCTGGCTCCAGCCGACTTTTTTCTTTTCCCGAAGCTCAAGAGACACCTGAAAGGACGAAGGTTTCAAACAGTTGACGAAATTAAAGAAAAAAAAAGCGGAGCTGCTAAACACCTTTACAAACGAAGAGTTTGATAAGTGGAAACACCGGTGGGAAAAGTGTGTAGCTTCCCAAGGGGAGTACTTTGAAGGAGACAAATTAGAATAACCTGTATGTTGTATGAATAAATGTATAAAAATTCAGTCCTGGAACTTTTTGATCACACCACGTATAAAGGTAGGGTAAAGGCACCAGTAGTAGACACTATTGTGAAACATTTACAGTAATTTTAGTAGTATTAAAATAATTCGCCTCAAGTTCCTTTTTTCCCCTACATATACCCAATATCACTCTTATTGGACATAAATTATTTTTAAAATAATTATTTAAATTATTTTTAAAAAAAAACTCTATTATTGATGTTAAGATTATTTTTAGACATTTTTTGGAATAAATTTTTCACCAATAGTAGACACCTTTGTACCAGTAGTAGACAGAAAAGCACCAGTAGTTGGCACTTTACTTACCAAATATATTTAATTTTTTTATCATGAAAGGTTTTTTTAAATTTTAAATAGTAAAAAACTTGAAAAATTAAAAAATAACATATGTTTATTTAAATTAGGAAGGCGAAAAACATTTTTGTCTTAATGAATCACGTCCTATCCCTTTGCTTTCTTAAATAAATTTCGCACAGGAATAATACAAGTAGCATTTGTTATCACAACACATAGGTAGCTTATGTAAAAAAAGAAGTTGATTTCTTAAAAAGAAAAAGTTCTTTAGCCGTTGCTAAATCGTTATTTTTAAAATTGAACTATAAATTACGTTCAATCATTAATACGAAAAAATTGGAATTTTCTAGCTGTAGAGGCTTTTGTCAACTACTGTAACGAGAAAGAAAATCAGTGTCCCAGTAGCAGACAGGTCTTTTTTGGGCTCATTCTAACAAAATTTACCATAAAAATACGTTACTTAGTGAGTTGATTGTGTTCACTATCTTTACAAACATAATTTGTGATAAAATTTTGTAACGATATAAAAATAATTGATGAAAATCCATATAACCTCCCTAAGCTAGTGTGGTTAAGGAAGAGCCTTTTATGACACTGCTAATTAGAAACTGCCCTAATGTTTCCACTGCTACCCATAATCTACTGCTGCTTTATAGTGGAAGTACATTAGAAACTGAAGTTTGAAATGGGACCAAATTCAAATCGTTCTGATGGTTTTAACTCTTTTTTTTTTTGGTTGACACTTCTGGCTCAGTGTCCACTACTGGTGCCTTTACCCTACTTCTTAACAATGACAAAATTATATTATTCCTTGCTCAAAAAACAATATAGATATACAAAATAACTTAAAAAAAACAAAATATCCTTAATACTACTTAAGATGGACGTTAGATGCTGATCCTGAAGCTAAACACTGTAATGAGGGACCTGATCGGGTTATAATATCCCCCGAAGGTAGTTAAGACGTGACAAGTTAAGACCGGATTCATTTGACTTAAATCCTCTTCAGCCTCAACAGGAGCCAATCTATGAGATGGAAAAAGAACATATATTAATTTTATTATATTATACTATCCTCACCAATATTTTTTAGGTTTGTCAACGCTTTTATTTTTTCGATCGGTATAATTTTGAAAATTAATGATTTTTTATAACAATTATCTATTATATATTTGTCAAATACCACTCACTCAGTTAACACGAAATCTCAGAAACCACCGAACGATTGGAATGAAATTCGATATGTAGATTCCTCTAGGGCCGTAGGTGCTCGCTAAGGAAGGAATTTTTAAAAAATCGGCCTGGATCGCGGCTAATTTTCGAAAAATGCGATTTCAATTTTTATTGGGTGAATAATAAAAGATTAATTATCATATGGTATTTGGAGATAAGCTGAGTTAAAAAATAGGTTAAATCTTTAAGCCGCAAACTTTGACCACCGTATAAGTTCCTTATAGTTGTAAACAAACAAAAATACGATCGATGTCGAAACCTTATAATATTGGTACTTTCTGTGAACTCATGGTAGCTACAGAGGTTACTTACAACTTACAAGTTTGAGTTGTTTCGTGAAGAGAAGCTATTAAAAGACTTATGTTAAAGAGAAGGTTAAAAGACTTATGTTCTCTGGTGATGACATGTAAGGCCAGTTCGATGTAGGGACAAAAAACGGATAAGAATCAATAGTTCTACCAAGTGTATGATTCTCTTTAGTATCGTATCATGTTCTACCATGGAGAAGAAAGATGCAATATTAACATCCCTCAGCGTGACCCAAACTTCAATACATCATTTAAGAAAACTGTGTCTGCAGCTGATTTTTACGCCTAAATGTTAGTGGAGCGAGGAGGTGAAGAACCTTATTTACTTTAATTTCGTAATCTCCTCAACCAATTTATGCTTGATATGTACACGAAAATAAAAAACAGAAAGACTAAACTTTCTTCAAAAAAGTTGAGAAGTTAAGACTATATATACTTAAAGTATGCCATAAGAAAAGCTGATGGTCTGGTATCAGAGCTGGGTAAGATGGTAGTGCTGCCTGGAAGCTTCACTGGAGGACTATCAAAATAATATAAAATTAACTTTTGCAAATTGTCAAATTTACTTATTGAAATTATTCTAAGAATGGAATTGTTCAGGTTTATTTAAGTAATAATAATTATCAACGTTAAGCTTAACTTTTACTAATTTAAGTTGTCTTCATCCTAATGATATTAAACCGTAGCGGAGCTGGGTACTTTCAGCTAGTACATTATACAATCATGATATTATTTAAATGAAACCAATTTTTACACAATTGAGGCAACTTTTGTGGAAAACGTTTTAATTTTTTTTCTATCGATTCTAGATAGTTGTGTAATAATTTTGATTCGTTAAACCGATCAGGTAAAAAAGTAGAACGGGTTTTCAAAATTGGTCTTATCAGGTAAATGTGAATCCATACGTTGGCTTAACAAATTTATTTTATTCAAATTAAACGTTAAAATATATTAAGCACTGAAAGAAAGTCATATAAGTGCAATGTTCAGCCTTCAGGAATCCACTGAAGGAGATTACATTGATAAATGCAGCCTATTAATAACAAAAGAAAGCCAAGATGCAGAAGAATATCGAAACAAGATAGTGCAAACTTCTAAGCCAAGATACATTACATAATTCGACTAATTATATATTATTAGTTTTAGGTATAATATTTTAACTGTTTCAAATAACTTTAAATTCTTCTCTAAAGTTGTTATTAGTAAATATTACCTGGTTTATTAGAATTACTTAAGCGCCGCGTATTTTTTATACATTAAACGAAATTTATTTATTTAATTTTTATTTTAATGCCAGATAATTTTGTAGGTTTTACAGTCAATTGTAGAAAGAAAAAAAAATAGGTAAATGCAAAAAATTAAATAAAAAAAATGAAATATAAAAATGTATATACATATATATCTAAAAAACAAAATGATTTTCCTATTTAAATAGTCATTATTTTGCAAATATTCTAGAAACACTAATCCCACCACATCTAGAGTGCAAAAATACATAAAAATCAAGAGCAACGTGGGTTTGAACAATTTCTTAAAATGCACTTTGCGCATCTATGGATTAAAATTTTGATTGGCAGAATTCGTCTTTCGATTTGCTCGCTCCGCCCACTTGAAATAAAACAAAAATATGTCAGAAAAAAAATTTCTCAACAAAATTGGGACCTTCTCTCCACCTTTAGCTCACCCTCCAGGGGCGGGGACTTTTAGTATGTTTACCTTCTACCTATTCCTAATGAAGCGATGAAGTCAAAAATTATCGCATATTTTACACCCTCTACAATGTGTGTATTGACTGGACTACTTCCTTTATGAAAGAAAATCTCAGTGTACATATTGCAGTGTTCGCAATAACTTTTGATCAACATCTTACTAGTAATAACCATATCTCTCAAATCACGAGGAAATCTATTTTTATTCTTGAGCAACTTTCACATTACCGCGATTCATTATAAGTACTCGAAAACTTTTAGTATCACTCGTTTTTCCCAACTTTGTCTACGGATGCATAGTATATGGAGGACTGTCTGATGAATAGTTTTATTAGATTTATGTTCGGGATCTCCAGACGTTCTCACATATCTCACAGGTATTTTGAAATTTGGTATATTTACCCCAGTTTCCGACGTCAATACTTCCTGGGTGCACACATATTTCAATCCTTGAAAACCAAAAAACTTACCTATATCCATGACCTCCTTACCCTTCGATCCTCCATCCACCTCTTAAATACTAGAACCTCTCTATTACGCCACATACATTTCTATTTGTCGCCTGATTTGCTTGTTCCGCTCTCTTATAAAAAAAAAATATGAATGGATAAAAATTTCTCAACATGAAAATATGAACAATTTGACACTAAATTTGAACCTTCACGACGCTCAATAGTTAGGTTATAGAGATAATAAGAACACCGCTACATCGACTATTGCCGCCCCCTTCCCAGCTGACTTTATTTTTATGTTAAGACTTGTATTTGAAATCACACCTACAGGATTACATAATAAAAGAACATTGCTCTGAGGGTATACAATATAAACATTTGTAGTTTTTACCTTTTTATATATATATGACGGTTTATAGCGTTTGTCTACGCTGTCCGACCTCTAGACTCGTTCTCCAATGTTCACGATTCTGGCAATGATCATCCGTGAGGTTCCTTTCATTCATTGCTTTTCTTATTCCTTCGCCCCACGTTCTTCTAGGTCTTCCCCTTTTCCTTCTTTCAGTCGGTACCCATTTAAGAGCTACTTTTGGAAGTCTGTTTTCTGGCATTCTCTGCACGTGACCGTACCATATCAGCTGTTTCTTGGTAACGTTGTCGATAATAGTTTCTTTAATGTCGGCTATTTGCAATACTCTTTCATTTGTTACCTTTTGTCTTCTCGAGATTCCACAAGATCTTCTAAGGACATCCATTTCTAATGCTTTTATTTTGCTTTTATCGCTTTCTGTTAGCTTCCATGTTTCCGCTCCATACAATGCTATGCTTTTACGACAACATTATATATATTCAGTTTTCTTTTTTTCGAAATCTTATTGTGCCACCAAATTCCGTTCAATCTTTTTATGGCTCTCTTTTTACCTTTTTCCTTTACATAATTTCTAGCAGTATAATCAGGCTTTCGTTATGTTTGAGAATCTATTTTAATAATTTTTACAAATTTAAAACTATATCTAAGATAAATATATATATATATATATATATATATATATATATATATATATATATATATATATATATATATATATATATAGAATTAACTTTAACTTGAGAATCTTAGATCTTTACTAAACCTAATAACATGTATACACTAACATAACCTTTCTGACAGAACGTTTAGTAGGTTTACACGGATCCATTAGTGAAATTTCAATGTATCTGGGCACTGGAATGTGAAACGTGTCATTTATCGCTGATATCAAGTAAATGTCACAGAATCCATTATGTTGCCTAAGATTTTAGCAATGCGAGAGTATCTTGGTCAAGAGTTCCGGCCGCTCCAGAGTGAATGGAATGGAAAATTAGCAACAGCACTGGAGCTCCAAGTCCAATTATTCCAATAAGAACTACAAATGACGTATGGATAATTTTTAAGGATTGATTTAATCTATCTATTTTTACTGAAAGGAATAAATAGTAAGTATATACATTTTTTTAGAACTCTTTAAATTCTTGACACATATATCTATTAACAATATTGTACAATAAAAACATATTAGGTAATATCTACAGGAATCCTACTGATAAATAAAGTTTGCTTCACAGAAATCTCTTATTTATGGAGAAGAAGAGTTCTTATAAAATTTTAGCTCACAAATAACTATATAAAATATAAAATCTATCTAAAATATCAAATCAACAGGATACTCATATGCAGATAAGAGATAATCTGGGGATCTCTTTGTAACCATCTTTGCACTTCTATGATTGAAAGGACAGTCTCGGTTCCGGATTTGTTAGGATGGGTGCTTGCATATATTGTAAATATAGTACGATCGTATCTTTATTTTTCATTATCACACTGTTTTACAGATTAGCCAGGATCTGACAATTTTTTGAGGCCGAAGGACATCCTTGGCCACTCTCTCCATCCACAATTAGAATTAGATTTCGTCCTTAAGGATGCTGTTTTAAGATGGCGGAATTTTATTAGTTTTTCCTCCTTTAGGATGTTTTTAACGGTTTTCAAGTTATCCGAAGGATTACTTCCGCCATTGTTGTCCTTAAAAGGACACTTTTTTGAAATATTTAACGATTTTAAGGTTTTAAGATGGCGGAAGGATATTCCGACTTTGTTAACGCATTCTGCGGGAGGATGGAGATAGTTTTTCAACGCTAACGTCTGCCCCCTTTGCAAACTAGGCAAGATGGATAGCGATCATCTGAAGACCTGCCCAGAACTTGCTTACGCTTCACCTCATCCTGCCACACGTTACTGGGAGGCTAGACGTCGAATGGCCGAGAGGCTAAAGACTGGCGTTAATATATATATATATATATATATATATATATATATATATATATATATATATATATATATATATATATATATATATATATATACATATATACATATATATATTTTTTTGCTGCAATGTAACATTTTAACTATCTCAAGCTCTGTTCGTGGAATAACATTTGTCGCTAGGAACTATCGTTTAGGGGCTAGATTGCTTTGATAACAAAAAATATTTCACTTATTATGGAATCACTCCTCTTTATTATTCATCTATTAAGTTACATGTTTCGGGAAAACTTTGTCCCATCCTCAGACTGAAAACAGTATTTCATTATAATTACACTCCTATTTTATTATTAACATCAATATATATACAAATCCTAGATTAATTAGCACATTAAATATCATTATAATTATACCTTTAACAGTTATTTCTCCTTGGTGTTAACACACCGTGTCTGTTCCTTTTACATATCTAAAAATAATAATACTTCTACTTTATGGGTACAAGGGTCAATCTCAAAACTATTGTTATTAGTCCTTAGTTGGTCAATCTATATTATAAATTTGTTAATTATTCCTGCATATATTGTTCCTATTTTATCAGTTTCTGTTTTGTAGTTAACTGCATTATTGATTGTTTTATTGATGTAAATTGCCTCTTTTATTTTTCTACTATGTGTTTTACTTTCATGTTGAAGGATTTTTACTTTTTCAAAATTAAATTTGTGGTTTAGTTTTTGTGCATGTTCTGCTAAGGCTGTTTTATTATTGTTAGATTTACTTATTTTTTTCGTGTCATATTTATGTTGATTTATTCTTTTATATAGATTTTGCTTCGTTTCACCTATATAGTGTTTATTACAATCTAAACAGTCAATTCTGTATATGATATCTTTTTTATTCAAATGTTCTATTTCGTGATAAATTAACAAACAGTATAAACAATACAACATATATTAAAAAATATAAAAAAATAAAATATATACCAGAATTAACACAAAAAGTAATTAGGAAATTAAAAAATGAAAATTTTAAAACAGATGTAGCATTATACAACACAAATAAAATAAAAAATATAATAACTATTTAGACTGTTTAGATTGTAATAAACACTATATAGGTGAAACGAAGCAAAATCTATATAAAAGAATAAATCAACATAAATATGACACGAAAAAAATAAGTAAATCTAACAATAATAAAACAGCCTTAGCAGAACATGCACAGAAACTAAACCACAGGTTTAATTTTGAAAAAGTAAAAATCCTTCAACATGAAAGTAAAACACATAGTAGAAAAATAAAAGAGGCAATTTAAATCAATAAAACAATTAATAACACTGTTAACTACAAAACAGACACAGATAAAATAGGAACAATATATGCAGGAATAAGTAACAAATTTTAATTTTAGGACATTACTGGAAAAGAAATTTCACAGCCGCTGAAGCAACTCGTGAAATTATTAAATATGAAGGGGAAGGTGTCCTTGAAGAGCGCACTGCGAGGCGTTGGTTTGAAAAATTTAGAAGTGGAGATGCGACGTTGGAAGGGAAGAAGGGCTCTGGGCGGCCATTAATGGATATTGATGAGGTTCTGAAAGAAACTGTCGAGTCAAATCCGTCCACAAGTACTCGCGAACTTGCCAGAGAGTGTGGTGTGTCGAAAGATACTGTTAGTCGCCATCTTCTCTTCATGGGGAAGGTGAAAAAGACCTGTAGACTGGTCCCTCACGAACTTATCCTTACCAATCAGCAGAAACGTTTACAGAACTTTATGGGTTTGAACTCCTGCCTCATCCACTATGTAGTCCAGACCTCGCACCTTTGGATCACTAATTGTTTCGATCCATGGCCCATTTTCTTCAAGGGAAACAATTTGATAATTTTGTGAGAAGGTTGAAAATCCTGTCCAAGAGTTCTTTGACAGCCATCCCAAGGAATGGTTTCAGCGTGGCATCGAGAAATTCGCTAGCAGATGGGTATGACGGTAGATAACAATTGACTATACTTTGAGTATTAATTGTATTTTATATCAAAGAAATAAAAATACAAATATTTGTTTCAAAAACGGTCATTTTTGTATTCCATGTATCATTTATATATTTAGGTAATGGAATTCAACTGATCTTTTTGAGGTACATATTACAATCAATAAAACGGTAATAAAGCACATAATTATATCTAATCAATCCAAATACGACTTGACTTCAGGGTGCTCAAAAAATCCAAAAAAATGTCAAAATCCCAATGAAATCCGCTGTATATCAGTGAGATTTTTTTTTAAAATGGAAAACTAACCTCAAATCTCGATATAAGGCTCCTAAAAAACCCTTATTTGTAAAATTTTATCAAAATCAAAAATTTTTTTTTATAGCTATTTTGAGGACGTGAATGTTGTCAAGTAATGTCCTCGGAACTCTAATGTGATTTGCCTAAGTCTGCCGGGAGGTTCCTATCAAATTGTTAGCGGCACTTTCGTGGAGTAGAAGACTTCTCGGGACGTGCGCACTCACCGTTACAGACAAGCAACAGCGTCCAGAACCTGTCTCAAATATCTCCTCCTGGATGGAATACCTATCTGATTCATTAATTTCAGTTAGCCGGCGGGCAGTGAGATCCCGGTCAGCTGGCAGTTTTTAGACAGAACTAATGAAGTCGTCCCTTGACAAGCCATTTATTACCGCTCTGTTTAGTTTTAATTAAGGCACAACCCGAGGGCATTTGCATAATATCCGAACCCCTGGTGCGGTGTTCGGGCGCCGTGAATCCGTCAACTCTCCTCCACGGTACACCGCTCCATCTTTTGTAAATTAGCAGGAACAAATGGTGGAGCGATTAGAACCCTGCTCGCTATAATTGGCCCTGATGGATCGGAAGAGGGATCCGAACGAACGCCGTAATGGCCTAGCCGTGTCCTGCTCATTAACCCGGTGCGCTACTACTTCAGATTACCGCCGCACATCTCATTCTTGCCTAGTTATTCCGCTCCGTTGACCCTTTGGCTTCCGGCCTTCATCAATATTTGATATTTGTTTCACATTTTAATGGCCTCTATCGTTACAGAGCTAACAAACCTCCTCCCTCTTATCCATTATATAAACAAACGCACCCTGTTGACCCTGATTAACTAAGACTGATGTGACCGAGGAAGACTACAAACAACTATGTAACCCTATGTCCTATAAATAACACCATTAACTACTTATGAGCTCCAAATTGATTTCATTTTTTTTTTATTTCTTCATATGTCTGTAGAGTTTCTTCACTTAGGACATAAATCATTTTTCAGAGTTCGATTCAAAGCGGTTTAAACTATAAATGATATTAATACGTCAGGCTGAGCATGCTGAAAAATATATTGCTATTTTTTATTAAAAAGAAGTATACACACTGTTCTGTATCCTTGGCTAGCATTCCTATTGAAAACGAAATACAGTCAAAACTCGATAAGTCGAAGTTGAAGGGTGAAGAAATTTACTTCGATTGAACAATTTTTCGAGATATCGAGTTCACAAAAAATACTATTTCAAGTTATCGAGTTGTTCCACTTCCATCTTTAGCATTTTAAACAGTTAGGTAATAAACAATATTTATTTATTTGTTCAAACAATAATTTAATACAAAAATTTAATCAATAATAATAATACGGAAACAAAAGGTAATAATTAAAGACCGTATTTTCGTGCAATTGCATCTTTTTTGCTAACTTCAAATTCATTATAACTTGGATAGAAATTCGAATTATGAAAACCACGTTATTTAGATACTAGTTTTATATTACACGAACAAATTAATGTTTTGACGTTAATCCACGAAATTGCACGTTATAAGGTTTTATTTTTAAATTTGTCTGTTATTAGAAAACAATTAGTCAACAAAGCGGATAAAACATTGAAATTAATTACTTTAATATAAACAAACACTATACGTTTATAGACGCTGCCCTTTTTCATTCCGAAAATTTGGATGGGTATGCAGAGTCAATAGAACGTTTGGAAAAAAATGCTCTTGCTATCACCAAATTAAAAAGTATTGTAAAAAACAAGTCAGTTAAGTCCGAATTAATTTATAAAAAATTTCAAACCGTATTTGAAAAAAATCTTGGCTATAAAATTTTACAAACATTTGACGACGTTTTAAATGGCAAACGTTCAGATGTAGATGAGGCACCAAACATTTTCAGTTCCTATAAAAAATGCCCAATTGCGAGTATTGGTGTAGAAAGAGCTTTTTCTCTTTTAAAACATATCCTCGATGACAGGAGATATAATTTAACGGAAAAACAATTTAGTAATGTACATTGTAGTAAATTTTAACGAAAAAAATTGATTTCTTTATTTTGTCTTCGTCTTATGAATTGTTTATATCGTCTAATTAATTGATTCTTGTCCTAGAGGATGTTCCTATTGTTTTCGTCTTTTATAGTTTAAAAGATTAATTTAAAATATATTTTTTTAAAACATAATATTATCTACTCGATGGTAATTAATAGAATTTTGTATTATGTTTTGTCTTTCTATGGCATATAATTATTGCACCTAAGAGTGTTTTTTATTTAGTTTTATTTATACAAAATATAGTTTAAATGACGGAAAATTATTAATTTTATTGTATTCAATATTTTACTTCATTTTATGCCTACTTGGTGCTAATAAAAAATAAAAACGAAAATATTTTTATTTAGTACACCTTTTTGCACGTTTTGATTTTATTATTGCACGTTTTTGCATGTTGTGAAGTTTTTGTTACACGTTTAAATGGTTTATACTGCACGTCTGACCTTTAATTATAAGCAATGTGGTTATTGTTTGCTAGGTAACCAATTCAAAACAGTTAATAGAACTATTTTATTTGACAAATAATATATATGACACGAGTATTTCCTATAATATAATAAATTACATAATTTAAAATAGCCTGTTTAAAATAATTTTTAAGCATATATTTGCGGCGTTGGGGTTGCGGCGAGCTATCACACGCTGAATTGGTTGCAAATCAGCAAAGACATCACCTTCTACCGCTGGTAGCCGTGGCTAATAAAAAATGGAGCAGTCTTGTCCTTGAAATGAAACAGTACTGAAAATAAGAGAGGATTGTGCTGAGATCGACTGGTTTGTACATGTTCATGGTTCTAGGAAACTTAGACTTATAGAGACTCCCGCCTCTGGCAATTCGACTTTTTCAATTTTTCGACTTTTTCAGGCAATTCTCGGGAGTTGTGTAGACAAAAATTTTACTTCGAATCAACGATTGTTAGTTCGAGTAAACGAATACAATTCATCATATAAACGTAATCGGAAAATAGGGTTCACTTCGAAGTACCGAGTTTTTCGACAGAACGAAAATTCAAATGTCAATTGCTGATATGACAGATAAATATTTATTTCGAGGGACGGGTTATCCTATAGGTCAGCAATCTATTCTAAACAGGGTAGGAAGGATTAATTTTGTGGGTCGACCACGACATAATTTTAATCCGTCTAGGTGGGATTCGAACCCACGACCTTCAGTGCTGGTAGATAAATATGAAATTTTAATATTAATTTATATTATTTATATATTTTTGAGGATTTGATTTTTTTTTGTTTTTCAAATTCAATTATGTTCTGTGGAAAGTGTAAAAGCAAATTATTTCTACTATATTTGTGTTTTAAAATTTGTAACGTTTGATGTGTGATCAATAACAAAATTAAATTTAAAAAATACATTTCGTAGTAAACCTACGACCTCCTGCCCTACAGTATTCTTTAATGATATTCCACTAATCCCTGTTGAACAGATCCGCTACCAAGGACTCCACTTGGACAAACGTCTTACTTGGAATCCACATACAAGACTAAAACGACAAGAAACTGCCCGTCGTTACAGACTACTTAAACATTTACTAGACAAACGTTCAAAGCTCTCAATTAATTACATAAGACTCATTTACATGACAGTGATTAGACCAATATGGACTTACGGGGTTGAGCTTTGGGGCTCTACTAAACCATCCAATTCATCCCGTATCCAATCCTTACAATCCAAAATCCTTCGAAAAATCCTCAATGCTCCTTACTTTGTCACCAATAAACTTATCCGTAAAGATCTTAATGTTCCATATGTTGCTGATTTAGCCCAAACCAGATACCAATCCTTTCATAGTAAGCTCCATAACCACGCAAATCCACTAGTTTCTCAACTTGCTTCCCTCTCAATTCCCGATAATGCTCCGAGGCGTCTGAAAAGAAGATAGCCTAGAGATTTTCTTGTGTAGATTTTTATTAAAGTGCTACTGATGAGTACCTTTTTTCAAGTTTTTCCATGTTATTGTCAGCGTTTTTAACACATTTACTTAATGTATATTTGTACAGTTGTAAATTTCAATAAATAGTAAATAAAAAAAAATAAAAAATATATTTGCAATTTTTAAATTTCACTTATGTGGGTCAATAAAAACTTATCACTTATGTAAGTTTTAAACATGTTAGCAGTAGAAGGTTAAGGACAAAAACTTATTTGTCGGAAAAGGATGTCCTTCGGCCGTC
Organism: Euschistus heros; assembly: GCA_003667255.2. Classification (NCBI taxonomy): domain Eukaryota; kingdom Metazoa; phylum Arthropoda; class Insecta; order Hemiptera; family Pentatomidae; genus Euschistus; species Euschistus heros. The sequence continues at coordinate 51,690 of RCWM02000583.1, forward strand.
AATCCTTGCAGATCCGATCCTGGTATCCTTCACTGGCTTCTGGGTAGCTTTAAGTAGGCAGAAATGTATGGAGAAGATTGCAGCTTATTTTAATTAATAATTTATTTTATAGTTTCATTTTAAAAATATAGACCACTATTAATTATCGGACTAACCAATAATTATAAATGAACGGTTGGGAATGTTTTCAGTCAATATGGCCACACCCTAGTATAGGGACAATTTGATTACTCCGTATCAACTTTTTACTGTCGGCAGTACGGCTGTTCTATTAGCAGCTACCGTTACCTATAACAATCGAGATCCTCACTCCCCCCCCCCCCCCTGAACCTCCCCCCCCCCTTCCGGGTAAGGACTAATCGCAATGTAAGCCTAAAATATGTCGGGGCTAATCGAGGGACGGGTAGGCGTCCCTGTCGCCATGAATAAAACAAGTAGCGACTCCTACACGGGCGGTTATTACCGATGATCGTATCGCTGGTTACCCAATTAACCAAACCGAGTGCCTCGCGTGGGCAGTATTTTATAGGTACCCGTCTCCCGACACGCGAATCCGTCTTATCAGCCGTACTCATTTCATCCTCATCAAAGGGAATATATCACTGAAATTGGCATCCTCGTTGTGTTGGGGACTTGTTGTAGGGGTGGACCAAGGGTACCTATATATCCCCTTCTTATACAATACGTTCGCGGGTCTCCAGTACAACAGATACACGACTATCTGTTGTGGAAACTGGACAACAGAGTTTCGAAACTCATTGACACCGAGTCGAAGGCGATATATTATGGTAGCTTTCAAATTGATTTGTCAGTTTAGAACTAGATTTGGTCAGCTAATTATCATTGTCAGTAATATATTAAACATCTCAAGGAGAACTATAATTTGTCGAGAAGCATTACTATCTATCATTAAAAATAATATAGTTTATATTACATACAGTGGCCCAGTCAAATGATACACGTAGATATTTATAGATGTCTTTGAATAGATAAATAGTTCAAATTATATTTCATTAAAAAAAATAATTTGTACATCCTAGTTTTATGTACTTTGTACATAAACATATAACTAAATGAAGAATTTTTTTTTTTTTTTTAATTATATCAATTTATTGAAATTTACAACTATACAAATATGTACATCAAGTAAATGAGCTTATAACGATTACAATGACATGCAACAACTTGAAAAGAACTACTCATCAGTAGCACTTAAATAAAATTTACACTAGAAGATCTCTAGGCCATTTTCTTTTCAGACGCCTCGGAGGATTGTCGGGAATGGAGAGGGAAGCAAGTTGAGAAACTAATGGATTTGAGTGGTTATGGAGCTTACTATGAAAGGATAGGTATCTGGTTTGGGCTAACTCAGCAACATATGGAGCATTAAGGTCTTTATGGATAAGCTTATTGATGGCAAAGTAAGGGGCATTTAGGATTTTTCGAAGGATTTTGGATTGCAAGGATTGGATAAGAGATGAATTGGATGGTTTAGTAGATCCCCAAAGTTCAACTCCGTACGTCCAAATAGGTCTAATAACAGTCATGTAAATAAGTCTTTTGTAATGAATTGGGAGGTTTGATCGTTTGTCTAGTAAATTTTGAAGTACTCTGTAACGACGAGCAGTTTCTTGTCGCTTTAGTCTTGTAAATGAAGATTTAATAATAAAAAATATTTTTTAGAAAAATAAACAAAACCAACTTCAAGATTTAATCTACATGTTCAAACTTGAACTAAAAAGTAAAAAATAATATTTTAATTACTTCTAAACAAAGATAATTAAATGACAATCAAGGAAATGATTGATACTTATATACATGCCGTTGCTACAAACATTCGAATGGCACGAGATAGCGGTGTGGCGGTAATGAAATAGTGGGGGATGTTTACAATATCCACTTTTTTTTTAAATTTTGTTTGTATTGGTTGGCACCGACTCCAAAAATAACTAATATTGTAATTAAAGTAATTAAAATTTTTTTTTTTTACTTTTTAATTCAAGTTTGAACATCTTAGAAGTCCTGTCTTTTGACCCCTTCAGTTCGAACTTGTTAAGACAATTTTTGACATTTTTTACCTGAAATGAACTCATTGCGGTGAAAATTAGGAGAAATGTAATTGCGACAATAGATTTTGTTTTACTTATTCAAGAATTCGGCTTATCCAAGTTTGACACATAAAGTGTTAGGGTATATTTAAATTATTTTTATTAATAATTTACATTTACTCACCGTGGACAAATGTTTTTATAGTGGAAGGTTGATTTCTTATCAATTGTTTTTTTGTTTTGTTTTTGTTTTTTTCTGAAAATTGTGCTGAGTTGATTTCAATAAATTTCTTTTGGGACCACCTCTGAAGTATGTCCTACCGATCAAAAAGATGATCAAAAAGTAATCGCGTAATAGACATACAAAAAAGAAAAAATACAGACCAATCAAGAACCTCCTCTTTTTTGAAGTCGGTAGAAAATATTACACATTATCTCACGGTGAAAATAATACACTTTTGTTTTCAGACTAATAAGAACCAAATGTACCAAGTTTCCTTTAATAACGCTTCATAAGACTATAGTAAAAAATGAATCTCTATAAAGGTAGGTTTTCCTAGCGACGTGTTTTTTGCGCAGCAGGAACCGGGTTCGTCCCAATTGCGTCGGCAGGGGCATGAAACTTATCACGCGGCGTTTTAATGTTTTCCTAGCAAAGCGTGTTCAGTTGACGTACTGACGGACAACGGACAGTGTCTCGGGTGTGTCATTATGGAACGAATCCAAAGAAGAAAGAAACTTATTGCAATGTTTATTCTGAAACAAATGAAAAATAATGAAGAGGACCATATTTTCTTGAAACACGCGAAATTTAGAAAATAAATAAGTGACTTTTATAATAATCGGGAAAACGAGTTCGGGAGTAAGAGTTTTTCAAACTTTTAATCAATAGCCATCTCATTGATGAAGAAGAAAAGTTCAGAAGGTATTTTAGGCTGTCCCGGGAAAGGTTCGCATACGTTTTGAACCTTGTAGAAGAGGAATTGAGAATTTCTTCATGTAACCGAGTCAAGATACCAATTACACCAGCAGAAAAATTGGCTTTAACTCTGAGGTAAGTGGACAGATTAATAAAATTAAGAATGAAACCATAACATTTATTATCTTAAGTTTCAAAGAATATTACAAAATTAAGAAAAAATCATTAATTAAGAAATACATTAATAAAGAAGAATAGAAGAATAAAAAATTAAGAAAAATCGAAAAATTAAGAAATTCACTACCGTAAAATGGGGTCACATTATTACGGTGCAGTGAAATTGGTACACAATTGTTACTGCGGTGATTTCCTTCTGGCAGGTTGTTGTGTCGACGTTTACCAAATGAGAGCCCACGAAACGACTCATTCATGCGCTCTCATTTGGTAAAAGTCGACAAAACAACCTGCCAGAAGGAAATCACCACAGATATAATTGTGTACCAATTTTACCCCACCGTACTAATGTGACCCCATTTTAGGGTAATTTAAAATAACATCAACCTAAACATTATAAATAATAAATATAATAAACATTATAAGTTTTCTTCATCTTCAAAAGCTTGCATGAAGGCTTTATACACTATAAATAAACTCACCTTCTCTATTGAGGACTTTTCCGGCTTCATTCCAGATCAGATCTTTCTTCACGTTGTTTTTAAATTCTGGGTCTTTTAAATCATATAAAATTCTGTAGTATTGAACAAACTCTATCAGAAGTTCGTCTTCATCAGCCGAAAAACGCAGTTTTTGCACATTTGCCGTTTTTTTCCCCCATTTCAGTCAAATCACAAACACTACACACAACAAAATAAACGTTCTGAGACTGACAAAACCTGACTATTGCGTAGCGTGAAATAAAATAGACTCCTCTCCAAGCAGTCGGTCTAAAACGTTGAGCGCATCACGTCGGCATGGAACGTGTTGCGCTCTTTAGAAAAACAGTCCTATTGAATCCCTATGGAGGAGTAGGTGACGTATAAAGCTGAGCCTAACACGTCGCAAGCGACGCGAAAAATGCGTCGCTACGAAAACACGGCTTTATAAGCTTTAAGAATCTTGTTTATTTGAGAAGCAACTCATTTCCGCAGGTCCTTAAATATATCTAAAGACGAGTTTTCCTAGCTACGCATTTTTCGCGTCGCGTGCGACGTGTTACGCTTAGCTTAATACGTCACCTACTTCTCCTTAGGGATTCAATAGGGCTGTTTTCCTAAAGAGCGCAACACGTTCCACGCCGACGTGATGCGCTCAACGTGTTAGACCGACTGCTTGGAGAGGAGTCTATTTGGTTTCACGCTACGCAATAGTCAGGTTTTGTCCGTCTCGGAACGTTTATTTTGTTTTGAGTAGTGTTTGTGATTTGACTGAAATGGGGAAAAAAACTGCGTTTTTTGGCTGATGAAGACGAACTTCTGATAGAGTTTGTTCAACGTCACAGCATTTTATATTACCAGGTATGCAAGTTTAAAATGTCGTTTTAATTCCAATAGAATGCGCTCTTAGCCTATTGAAGGATTTGCTTATCTCTAAACGCTATTTTGTTTGTTAGTTATTTGTTTACAAAAGTCAGTTGTTTTTAAGTCGTTTACGTGGACGTATCATACCTTTCTTTGGTGTTAAAAATGTCTAATTTTAAGCCAAATAAAGAGCATTTGCGGCTTGTCATGATTTTCTTATTTAATCAAAAGAAAAAGGCATCTGAATGTCATCGAATTCTTGTTGAGACTTATGGCGATGTTGCTCCAACCGTCAGGACATGTGAACGTTGGTTTCAAAGTTTCAAACGTGGTGATTTTGATGTTACTGATCAAAAACGAGAAAATCGACCAAAAAAGTTTGAGGACTTTGAATTGCAATCTTTATTAGACGAAGACAATACCCAAACCCAACAAATGATGGCAGAACAGTTAAATGTCACTAGGCAAGCCATTTCCGATCGCCTGAGAGCTATGGGAAAGATTCAAAAGGTTGGAAAATGGGTTCCACATGAATTGGACGAACGACAGATGGAAAAAAAAACGAAAAACTGTGTGCGAAATGCTGCTTTTACGCCACGAAAGAAAGGGTTTTTTGCATCGAGTTGTAACTGGCGATGAAAAATGGATTTATTTTCAGAATCCCAAACGAAAAAAATCATGGGTAACGCCAGGACAACCATCCACATCGAGTGCAAGACCGGATCGTTTTGGAAAGAAAACAATGCTGTGTGTGTGGTGGGATCAGAAGGGAGTAGTCTACTACGAGCTTCTCAAACCCGGCGAAACAGTCAATACCGAGCGCTACCGACAACAAATGATCAATTTGAGTCACGCATTGATCGAAAAACGCCCAGAATGGGCTCACAGGCACGCCAAAGTCATTCTTCAGCATGATAACGCTCCTGCATATTCAGCCAGATTGACTAAGGAAACGATTTCTTCGCTTGGTTGGGAACTTCTACCCCACCCGCCGTATTCACCTGACCTGGCGCCTTCTGATTATCACCTCTTCTCATCGATGGGACACTCATTGGCGGAGCAACACTTCAACAATTTCGAAAACGTACGAAAATGGCTCGATGAATGGATTTCAAATAAAGATGAAGCATTCTTTTGGAATGGTATCCATATATTGCCCGAGAGATGGACAAAATGTGTAGAAAGCGAGGGTCAGTACTTTGAATAAAATATATTATACTTTTTTTTAAATTTCTGTGTATATATTTTAAGAAATAAACGACATTTTAAACTTGCATACCTGGTATTTAAAAGACCCAGAATTTAAAAACAACGTGAAGAAAGATCTGATATGGAATGAAGCCGGAAAAGTCCTCAATGGAGAAGGTGAGTTTATTTATTTGGTTTCCAGAAAATACGGTCCTCTTCATCATTTTTCATTTGTTTAAGAATAATCTTTGCAATAATTTTCTTTCTTCTTTGGATTCGTTCCATAATGACACACCCGAGACACTGTCCGTTGTCCGTCAGTATTTCAACTGAACAGATAAACACGCTTGGCTAGGAAACCATTAAAACGCCGCGTAAAAAGTTACACGCCCCTACCGACGCAATTGGGACGAACCCGGATCCTGCTGCGCAAAAAAAAACGTCGCTAGGAAAACCTAGCTTAAATGGGACATAGAAATTCCCTTGACTCTGCTAATGTTATAAATGAATATTATCATACTCACATGACTTATCACAGCTCATTTGATTTCAAATATTCTTCGATATTGTATTTTATTCGTGTTGGTAATAACAATATCAATAAGCGACATCAAAGGAATTTTCTTTAAATATTATTATTTCGTATATTCACATGGAATTAAAATTCATAAAAAATATATTAAATGAATGATGAATAAAATTAAAAACACAAAGTTTTACAGCCAGTATTAAAAGTTAATGTAATCATTAGATACTTATTCGCAATTTATTATTATTAAAAAAAAAAAAAAAAAAAAGGATGTGAGAAGTCATACGTTTTCTTAGCGGGACTTGCGAAACGGCTTACTTTGCTAATTGCTTTAATATTTAATGCTAAACGAGAAGAAATTTTTCAGGAATGCATTGATTTTTTTCCTTCCGAAGTATTTTAATTGGCACGATAAATTAAAGCTATTTTGCTGTTCTAGAAACTGCTGGCTAAGCACGAGTTTTATATTATAAATAATTCGTCCCGAAATAACTGTTAAATTAGGGAGTGACCTTTAATCGTTGTGGGCCAGCCCAATTTTATGCAATAAACAGAGGTGTGAAACATGCCTCCAAATTGGGCATAATTTTATATTTTATCTTGAATATTTAAGTTTTAAATGTGTGTTAGGAGAATTTAACATTGCCCTAAATAGTCGCGAATTTCCTAAAGATGTTTGTAAAAATACAGACCTGTAGCAACAAAAAAAATATATTTTTAAGTAGGAAATAATTCTTAAAAAAATATGTTCTAATTATATACAAAATTCATTGAAGAAAGGAGATAAATACATCAAATGAATACAAATTTGAGAGACAGACTACGAAATAAACACATACTTATTTTAATTTAATGTGCTGATAACTCCGAAACTATTTGTCTGAACCAAAATTTCATTTTTATCTCAAAGCTGGTCAAATTTACTATTAGATAAAATATATATATATATCATACTAACTGACACATGTGACGATGACAGTCAAATCCAAAATTTTAGGCATATTCTTTATGATTGTAAATTATTTGACAGACAAAGGTACAAATTAATGCAAAGTCTAATTTTAAAAAATGGTTCGTGGCCTGAGACAGAACATATACTTTTTACTAAATTCAGAAATGATTTAATCAAATTCATCAAAGATATCGATTTTGATTTGATTTGTTGACGAACCTATATGCTTATTGCGTTTAATTCATTTTTCGATATTATTTTTTGTTTAAATATTGATTGTTTATTTGCTCTTTAAATTATTATTATTTTTTTTTTTTTTTTTAATTTTGATGATTTTTTTTTTCCTCCAACCAACAATTCTATGTTTACATGCACATTTTTTTTTTTTTTTTTTTTTTTTTACAACCACACAAAGCTCATACAATTTCAAAATTCATTACATTATTGTAACAACACGCAGATAAACTGATGGTTAAATACAATCACTCATATGCAAAATAATGTAATGTAACACATACCATACATGCAGTATATTAAATATAAATTATATAAATGTATATTAAACAGCATGTAACACCCACGCTAACATGCTAAATGTGTATGTTTTGCCAAAATATGGCAATTATGACATGTTTAGTGGACTGGCGAGGGTATTTAACGTAATTTAATATAAATTACATATATAAGATCTAATGTAAATTTAACCAGCTTTGAAATGAAAAAATGAAATTTTGGATCAGACAAATGGTTTCGAAAAATGTGCCAAAAAAAAAACGTGGATTTCATAAAACTACGGGATCTTCAGCGTTCTATATATATATCGAGTCTAATTGTAAATCTGACCAGCTTTTAGATGAACAAAAAAGAAATTTTGATTCGGACGCATAATTTTGGAGTTACAGTGAAAAAACGTGGATTTCACAACAGCATGATTTATTTTAGCCAGTTTTTAAGGGACATTATTTGGAGCCTTATTTTACTGGACTATTAGAAGATGATCACAGTGGATGTAACTCATTTTAGACATTTTGAACTTAAAACTTATTATTTGGGAGGATCGATATAATAAAAATATTTATTATATATTTGACTGCTGTTATCTATTATATATCCCTGGCTGTTGTAAAGTCGAAATTTTGCATCTTTCTGTAGGAATTTTTGGAATTTTCCGAAGTCCTTTAATTACTCTTTAATAGCACCGTTTGGGCCAAAAGCAATTTTTTCACAAACCAGATAATAAAAAACCTGCTTGGAATAGTATTAGTTTATTCGTTTTATTAATTTGACTTATCCATTTCTTTATGACAACCAGATACATAAAATTCGTCCATTTTATATATCATGTTCTCATTCGGGAACATGCTGAAGTAAATGGTTTTAGATGATAATGGAATTTGTCTTACAGTGGTCATTGATAGATTGAAAAGGATTTTATAACCTTTCCAATTTTTACAGTTTCTGATTTATGCCTCAATTAGTTGAACCCATTTTTAAAGATTGGAGGATCCTAGACCATTTTTTACCATCTCGTGGCCTAAAAAATCACTAATGAACCTAAAGTTGACCGAAAGCTCTATCAAATAACCTTAAGCTTTGTATTTTATATATTCCCATATGTATCAGTCTTGAATTTCTCTTCTATATGTATATATATCTCAGTATCTGGCCAGAGACGGCAAGCAGTGAGCAGCTCTGTAATTTATCTTCTATTTAACACTCTTCTTTCGTTAATTTTTCAGTTTTTTTTTTTGTTCGTTTCCGTTTCACTCATTAATATAGTATAAACAGTTGAGTGAAACAGTGAAGGCTTCATTGATAACTTTAAAACAGTTTAAGGTCACACAGCTTATCAGAAGTGAAATCCTCAGGGCATTAACTCCTATTTACTACCTACGTAAGTAAATAAACATTTTTAACCTTTATTCACGAGCAATTTTACTTTTTCAAAATGGTTCAGTGCCCAAAATGTGAATAAAATATTTTAAAAGAGACGATAAGAATAATTCATTCATGTCAAAAATGTAAACTATTATTTCACGCCCGGTGTTTCGACTTGCAGGAGAAGGAATTAGAGGCAATTAAGAAAACTAATAAACCATGGATATGTCACAACTGTGATATATCCAAAAAGAAAAGTCATGAAAAATCTCCTGAGCCATCGGGAACTGACATTCTCGCGGCTATTAATCGACTGGGAGAGGGGATAAAAATAATAAAAAATTCTTTAGACAAGTGCGGAGACCTGAACTTTGAGCTTAGTGAGAGACTTACTAAAATCGAGAACCACCTTGAGGGTCAAAATAAATTCATTCAAGACTTAATTAATGAAAACAAAACTTTAAAGACTAAAGTAGGCCAGATGGAAGTAAGACTGAAAAAAGCAGAGCAGGGTTTATTGAATAGATCATTAGAAATTCGCGGCATCCCTGTACGCTCTGGAGAGACCCCCGCAGCCCTGGTGACATGTGTAGGTGCCGGTCTCGGCATTAAGCTCAATGTCGAAGATTTTGACCTGGTAGAACGCCGAAGGGCCAGAAAAGATGACCCGCGACCTCCGCCCGTGATAGCGCGCTTCGTTCGGCAATTATAAGGGGCGAATTAGTACAGAAAAGAAAAGTCAAGAGGGACTTCTCAACGCGCGATATTGGCTGGCAGGAGAATGACTCCCACCGGATATATCTTAGCGAGGAGATGACCCCGACCAACAGGCATCTGTACTGGCTCGCCCGTCAGAAGAGATCAGCCGGGAAACTGAAGTACGTGTGGTTCGCGGGAGGAAGAGTTCGCTGCTGGAAGGATGATGGCCAGCCCGTGATCTACATAGACCAGCCTCTGGACCTGGATGTCTTCGGCTGACTTCTCGGTACTCATCACCTGCCCGTGCCTCCACAGTCTTTTTTGCCTTTTGTCATTGAATTCAAGGTGTTTTTTGTTAATATTTGTTTCTTTTTTGTCATGTCTCATTTTGAAGAAAGCTTTCATTTTTTTTACCAGCGGTATAACTATTGTATTATTTTTAATTGTTTATTGTTTATTGCTCTTATTTGTTTACCCTCATTTATCACTTATTTACATATCTATAATTACCTAATTTTCTATTATAATTATTCAGCTGCTGATTATTGCTTATATTTTAATTTTACATTATCACATGCATTTAGGTATTCATATTGCTTTGCTACATTATCATATTTAGTTAACCTCCTATTATTAATATGTTATTTTTTCTCACGGCATCTACAACCTAATCTCATTTATAGTGTCATCCTTTTATTTACTGTCTTATATTTCCCTTACTCCTTCCAATATGACTAATATCCTAACTGCCTGTCACATAAACTTTCAATCCCTCCTAGCTCACTATGATGAATTCCTGGGGTTCTTCACCCAAAATTTTTACCACATCATTGCAGTTTCTGAAACCTGGCTTAAAACTTATATTCCTTCTTCCTCGGTTTCCCTCCCTAATTACTCCATCATCCGTCACGACCGGATTAACCGGACCGGAGGCGGAGTAGCGCTATATGTTCATGACAGCCTGAAGTTCCGTGTCCTGCATCTTTCTCCTCTTTCAAATCTCCCAAACGTTGAGTACCTCTTTGTTGAAATATCCTTTAATCCTTTAATTTCCATTCCCTCCTGTATGTAGTGGCGTATCGTCCCCCTCATGTTCCTTTTGACCAATCCTTTGAATCAAACCTCTACAATTATGTTCCTCTCTATTCCAATATAATCATTTCTGGTGACCTAAATATCAATCTCCTTTCTGACTCTTATGACAAAACGTATCTAGAGAACTTTTTTTTTTTCCCCTTCACCTCTTCATTGTTCCGTTTAACCCCACCCATCACTCCCGTGGGTCCGACACCTGGTTGGACTTGCATGTCATAGACTCCCCAAAAAAACTCCTTTCCTCATGTCAGCAGCATGTTACGTTTCTGTCCTCTCACGATCTAATACAAATTTCCTACGATATCCCAATCCCATCGTTCCTCCCCAAAACAATTACTTTCCGCAATATAGAATCCCTCACGCGAGACAAAATTTTACCTGACTCGAAATCCTAGATTGGAATCCTATCTACTCCTGTTCCTCTATTGACACTATGGTTGAATTACTAACTGACAATCTCCTTTCCATCCTTGATACCCATGCTCCTCTCAAAACCTGTACCTTTCGTCGCCGCCGGCCTGCTCCGTGGATGAACCTAGAAATAAAAGACCTGCAAAGACATATCAGTTTATAAATAAATGTGAGAAAGTATATCACAGGTTTTTTATGTTTTTTTATTTCCACTTCCCTTGAGAAAATATAGCAGAAATTAAATTCATCACTTTCAACTAGGATTCTGTCTTATATTATATCATGGCTTTTAACATGGAGAATTGACAATGTGAAAATAATCACAGATTAAGAGGTAAATGACACATTACTATATAATTGTAGAACTATTGGTATAATGTTATAGATTAATGTGTTTTAAAAAAAAAATTAGAAGCCTGATGATGGAACATTGTCTCCGAAACATGTAGCTACAAATGTTAAATAAATAGGAGTTGTGCCAAATAAATACTTCTGGATTTAAAGGATTCTGTCTTTTTTATATTTATAATTTGTTATTTTCACTTCTCTGACAGAAAGTTCATCAGGAATTAACTTTACTGGTGGTTCAGTTGTACATTAATTGTTGATTAAATTAATATTAATTCAAAATTGATTTAGTGTCTTATATTTCGATATTTCCTTATTTCTACTTCAATATTTCCTTATTTATCATTTTAATATTAAAAGGTAAACAGAAGTTAATATTACTTTGAACAGGGATTTAGAGTTTCTCAGTAAATGTAGGAGAATAACCTTCCCCCTCTATAAGAAGCGACTAGAATATCGAAATAAATCGGAACAAGGTTAGAATCGATAAAAGGTATTCTCAGCGCGTTTAGGGGTTGGTGTCGCCGATCCGAACAATTACCTTGAATTTAATTGAATTAGTTAAAATTCTTTGTTGAACAGCTTTGGAAAAAAGCAACTATCGAAAAGCTATCGATAGCAATCGATAGTTCTCAACCGATAGTATCGGCCTATCGATAGTGCAAACTATCGACTATTGCCCAACCCTAATTTAGACGGGACCAAACATGAACTTCTTATCACAATTCTTATCTCCCTAATGTATATCAGAGAGGGAGTACGATGCAAAGTTCAAACACACAGAAAACGGTCATTTTTTCTGACTCATCCCATAACACATGTCTTAAAAATATTCAAGTTATTTTTGTGTTAAAAAACTGATTTAGACCCTTCTCAAATAATATACAAACAATATATTTCTGTGGTTAATTTAATAATAATAATCATAACCTATAGATGACAAATGTTTATTCCCAGTTAACTTCAACGAACTGACTCGTGCCCAGATGAAGGTCGAGATATACTGGTTCGAACCGGAGATCGCCCCGAACCTAATACAAATTGACAAGAATCAAACTTAATAACCTAATTTATCAAGTCTATAATAGATGGCCGTGTTGTTGGGGGCGATATCATCGCGCTCTCTCGTTACTGGCTCCATCTTCCAGCCGGTAATTGAATTAAGATGTTCTCCATCCGTGTATCTTCAGCGGCCATCCGTCTGCCTCTCTCTCTCTTCGGCGAACAGGAACACTGTCTTCTCAACACATTAGCCACGACTCCACAGTGATCGAACACACCTCGCCAAAGACCAACTCTTACCTTTCCTTATACGGCGCGCGCGTTACATAATATTTATTTTTTTTTTATTCGCACTCGCCATTATCACTTCAATTTAAAAAACACGTTTTAAAAAGCGTACGTCATAATTTAATGAGCTGGTGAATTTATTTAGAGAACAGAATTTGAAATTGTGAAACTGGGAAAGTTCAAGGCGACTGTACGGTGACTGTGCGTGAGTCGCAGAACGTACGGTCTCGGGATCTGTATTGCGTAATTCCCAAATCTCACTATGACGTACCTCATGCCCAAATCGGGCGGCTTGGAACTAATAGAAGTAGGTTCAATTATGACACAGGAACGTTAGAATTCCGAACTAACAGCCTCTACCCTTAGTCGGTCTATGAAATACATTAGTAGCATACCCAAGTCAGATTTGGATCTCTACTTGTGATTAAAGTTTATGTAAGATCTTTGATAACGGCCAAACAAAAAAATAAAATTAATATAATAAAATAAAAATTCTTCATTACCAGACAATAATTCGACCAGAATGTTTATATGCTGCTGACACACTAATTTTAGGAATAATAGAACAAAATTAAGAAATCAGGAAAAAGGAAAGAAAGATTGTTAGGAAGATATTAGGAAATAGAACAATGGGGGAAACTTCCAAATTAAGAAGTAACACAGAAGTATACAAACATGTAGAAAAAAATAACAGATGAAATTAGGAAAAGAAGACTAATATTCTTTGGGCACATACAAAGTATGATTCCAAGCAGATTAACAAGAAAAATTGTACAACATTTTGAAAGATTAAAAGGCAAAACAAATTTACTTCAGAGGGTACATGAGGATTTAAGAGCAATTAGCTCAAATATAAAATAAATTGAAGAAGAACAAACAATAGAAACAAAATTAAAGAGGAGGCTTCCAAGACAAAACAGCTCCAAAAAGACAGGAGAGGAAATGAAAGACAGAAGAGAGGAAAGAGAAAAATGAGCAAAAGAAGGAGTATTGGAGAAAGCGTAAAAAAATAAAATAAAAACATTAAAAAATTGACCGAGTTCGAGGGCGACAGAAAATTTATTTTTTGTTTTAATCTATTAATGGCGGGACATCCTTTTGCCATCTTAAAAAACCGTTACATATTCGGATATTACATAATAACATCCTTAAGGACGAAAACTAAAAGGACAACAATGGCAGAATATCGGATAACTTGAAAACCGTTAAAAATCCCGGAATATTTCAAAGCAGTATAGTTAAGAACGAAAACTAATATTTATGTGGCCCAAAGATATCCTTCCGCCATCTTAAAATAGTATTCTTAAGGAAGAAAACTAATCGTTAAATATTTAAAAAAAAATATTATCCTTAAGTAGGAAAAATAATTAATGGACAAGGATAGTGGCAAAGGAGGTCCTATAGTCGCTAAAAATCGTCAGATCCTGATAGATCTTTCCCCACTTAAAATTAGTTTTCGTCTTTAGGGATACTGTTTTTCAGATCTGCCAGGAATTTATGATTTTTGGTGGCCAAAGGACATCCTTGTCCACTCTCTTTCCCCACTTAGAATTAGTTTTCGTTCTTAAGGATACTGTTTTTCAGATCTGCCAGGAATTTATGATTTTTGTCGGCCAAAGGACATCCTTGTCCGCTCTCTCTTTCCCCACTTAGAATTAGTTTTCGTCCTTAAAGATGCTATTTCATTTATCATTATTTAACGACTTTATTAGTTTTCTTCCTTAAGGACTCTATTTTGAAATATTCCAGGATTTAACGGTTTTTAAGTTATCTGAAGGATATTCCGCCAATGTTTACCTTTTAGTTTTCGTTCATAAGGATAATATGTTGAAATATTCAAGGATTTAATGGTTTTTAAGTTATCCGAAGGATATACCGCTATTGTTGTCCTTTTAGTTTTTGTCCTTAAGGATATTATTTAAAAATATTCCAGGACTTAACGATTTTGAATTGGCGGAAGGATTAATTGATAGATGTCCTGACCAAATTATTTCACCCTTCTTTATACAGGTCTTTATTTCCATCCACCATAGATTTCAAATAAAGAAGAATGTTTCTCAAATATTAATATTCTAACTCATAGCAAGTTGTAGAACGGTCCGGTAAACTTGTTTTGAGAGTTTTGGATACATTACGATTTCAAAGTTTTATCATTTACCAACAGTTTTTACCATTCATGCTTAAATTCATTTTTATGAGTTATCCTACAATTGGCCAAGTTATGCAGCTTGCTGATTTTATGTTTTTGTTTCTTATTTTAATTTAAAGTAATATATCATTGGGCGTCTCGGAATAGCCCTATGTTAAGTGACAGTGCGCAGGTGCTAAAAGGACACCACAAAAGAAGAAATACTTAGCGAGAATAAAGTTCCTACCTCATCCAACGAAGGATAAAAACCTATTACGAGACTAATGAGTGAAAAAATAATTATTTTAAAACGTTCCTAATAGGTAATAATTCATACCAGTTGTCGTATATGGCCGTGTGAAAGGTGGATCATCTATTGTTTAAAGTTTATTGCTCGTAACTGTCCGTCCCTGGGGCCATCTTGCTCGGTATTTTCTACCAGCTAAAGCAGATAATTATTTTCCTGTTTATCAAGATACTTTTGTTTGGGATTCCTCTCTACCAAAGGTGGAAAGGGCAGCAATAAAACTGATTCAAATTCGGATCACCTATTTGTAGGTATTGTCTTATTCCTAGCGACACAAGTTAACATTGTGACTAAACAGTTGCCAAACAAAAAAAGAGATTTGTAATTAACAAAATTTTACTTACTACGACTGCTAGCCATCCAGTAGTATTTCAGATAATATTGTCTCCTGTGGTAATCTGGTTTTCACTGAATGAATAGAAAATTTAATATTTAAGACTTTTCGGGCAGAGCAAAATTTACAACAGAGAGAAAATGATAACATTATAGGTAAGAAGATTTTTAAATTTAGAAAGATTTCTGTCCAGTCGAACTCTTTCAAACGCTTGCACTACATCTAAATTAGATGAATATTTAGCATTCGAAACTAGTTTTCTAATAAAAAGCAATTAATTCATCAATCCTCATTGCGTTTTCCATGATTAAGAACCTCTTAAATTTACCATGTCAAATCAAGATTTTCGTCTAATTTACTTTACAAATTTCAAACTTGGTTAATTACGGCCTAAACCGCGCGTAACATCAAAGTTACTTGGGGTGAAGGAAGTATCAATGAATGTACAGTCCAGCGATGATTCCCAAAAATTTCTTCTTGGAGATTTTGATCTCAAAGACAAGGACACCTTTTGTTATTGATCATGACCATCTGAGGGTTTTGGTAGAAGAGAACTTGTACACTTTATTTGTTTTTTTGTTTTGTTTTTGTTTTTTGATATTGTGAGAGAAGTTAGTGTTGACCACTTAACATTATAAACTACAAAAAATTATAATTTTTTTTTGTCACATTTAAAAACCTGCATTATTTTTGCGTCAACCCAATAGATAATCCAGTAATTTTCTCGATGACATGGGAAAACATCAAAAGGTCTATAAATAATCCTAGCAGTTGACAGGAATTGAATCTACCTTCATGGTTTATAATCAGAAATACTCAACCACTTTACAGGATTTTCAGAATTTATAAAACGATAAATATAAAAAGAATGTTATTATTCTTATTTCTGAGAATATAATGAAGGTTGGTAAACTAATAATTATTATTAAGATGACAGATTGAATCAAGAATGACAGCATGAATCATTTCATCCCGAAAATGGTCAGAGCACGTGTAAACACTGGAATAAAGTATCGAAGGATCTGTTGCTTCACCGACCAATGACAGGGGTCTATCTTTTTGGAGGGCCATCATTAGGCAAAGGACCTCTTGGAGTTTGATCTCTTCATCTCCACTGACGGTAGATCTCTCCCCCTCCCCTCAAGATGAACACTGTTATCTTCCATATACTGGGCTATTATAAGTCCATATTCTTCTCTACAATTAGGAATGGCGCCTAATCCAGCCTGCTTCTCCTGAAAATTATATACATTCGAAATTATTGACCGCTTTTATAACAGCGATTGTATTTGGGACTGCTTGCTTTGTTCAAAGCTGTTTTCTGAGTCTAAATGGCTAGTAGTGTTATTTTATTAATAATGCATCTCAACTATATTTGGACCCATTATTAGGCAGATTACCAAGAAGCAAAGATATGTTTAAACGTAAAGAGAAACCTTTCAATCTTAAATGTTTTATGTTCTGAAAAGTTACAAAAAGAAAATATGCATCTTAGCACTCTGATTTATATATGTAACAGTCTGCAAAAAGACAATTTTAAATTATACAATTAAATTCGATCTCTCGAAACAGCCCTGATAACTTGTCTAGTTTCAGGACAGACGAAGCATAGTGGGGCGAAATTCTAAAATCCGACATTGGATATGGTAGTTGATTTCTATTGTGTTTAAAAAGCCTAAGATATTGACAAATAAATATATTTATATATTCAGCAATAAAAAAAAAAAATCTCAGGTTTTCCTATATTCCTGAATATATAGATATATTTATTTGTCAATTTAATCTACCTGTTTTAAAATATAATTTTATACTTATGGTATTACGTTTAATTGAATAGTGTTTTATAAAATGTATGTACTTATGTAGAAGTTGACATATATCATAGTAGCCACCGGATATAAACTATCTAACAGATACCTTTAGTTAGTTAGATCTCGTTTGAACCGAAGATGAATGTTTAGAATTTGAAATTAGTATTTTAATAAAATCATCTGACATCCCAACTCATCCTACCACTGTCCTCACTAATTACGCTGATGACACATGTTTGTTATCAGTAAACAATGATCCCTTCATTGCCTCTCAAACACTCCAATCCCATATCCTAACCCTTCAAGAATGGTGTCAAAAATGGAGAATCAAAATAAATCCAAAAAAATATCACCCTTTACTATTCGTCGTAAACCTACAAATTCCTGTCCTACAGTATCCTTTAATGATATTCCACTAATCCCTGTGGAACAGATCCGCTACCTAGGACTCTACTTGGACAAACGACTAACTTGGAATCCACATACAAGACTAAAACGACAAGAAACTGCCCGTTGTTACAGATGCTATGTCCTCTGTGTGTGTCCTGTCCAGATCATGCATTTATCTAAATACAGGGATGCCAGCCAGGACTTAATTTCCTGACAACTTATAATTGATATTTTTAACTAATTAAGTACTAATAATTAATCTAATATCTTCTCCAGAAGGTTATCGTGGAGTCAGAAATTAAGATTTGTTAATTGTAAATAAGAGTAATCAAAGTAGATTAATTATATGAGTGACATGCAACTTGGTAAATGAATTTTACTATTGTTAAATAAAACTCTAGAGATATATTTAAACAAGGTGTTGACACATACAATTACAGATAGGAAATAAGAATCATTAGTTAATCAAAAAACTTATAAGGTAACAAAGAACTTAATCTTAACTTATCTTAAGGACAATGCTATGTTGTGGGGGGAAGCGGGCGGCTACATGGCGAGAATCCCCAGGCTGGCCGGAAGGCCAGGCCCCCGATCTCCAGGAACCAGATATCTCCGACAAACTCCTCTCTCTCAAAGATCTTCTCCTAGACTGCTCGACTGATCGACTCCAACTCCCTTTGAAAATATTTTGCCGGTAAGGGATAGGCAGGTAGAGAAATATGGCACACCAACAAAGGGTGTGAACTGCTGGACCACCCGCAAGAGGCTGCGAAGGGACCAGCCACCCTATTACGCAACACGCGAATATTATGCTTATTAAATTAAACCCTAAAGGTTTGATACATAGCACAGAGTACTTCAACATTTACTAGACAAACGATCAAACCTCCCAATTAATTACAAAAGACTGATATACATGACTGTGATTAGACCTGTTTGGACGTACGAAGTTGAGCTTTGGGGCTCCACTAAACCATCCAATTCATCTCGTATTCAATCCTTACAATCCAAAATCCTTAGTAAAATCCTCAATGCTCCTTACTTTGCCACCAATAAACTTATCCATAAAGACCTTAATGTGCCATATGTTGCTGATTTAGCCCACACCAGATACCTATTCTATACTATCATGGTGTACCTCAAGTTATAGAAAATGTTTGTGTTACAACTAATCTTAGGGGGAAAACATTTATAACTATTGTTTATAATCTATTAACTATAACGGAGGATTATCTCTGTTTACTTGACAGGCCTAAACAAAATGAATATGCAAAACCCACACTATTTTTGCACCAACACTATAGTTACACACACACACACACACACACACACACATATATATATATATATATATATATATATATATCAATGTATATATATATATATATATATATATATATATATATATATATATTGAATTTTACAACTGTACAAAATATATACATTAAGTAAATGTATTGACAACGATTATAATGAAATGTTAAGACTTGAAAAAGAACTACTCTTCAGTAGCACTTTACTAAAAATTCTACATTAGAAGATCTCTAGGCCATCTTCGTTTCAGACGCCTCGGAGGATTATCAGGGATGAAGTGGGAAGCAAGCTGAGAAACTAACGCATTTGAGTGGTTATGGAGCTTACTATGAAAGAATAGGTATCTGGTGTAGGCTGAATCAGCGATATATGGAACATTAAGATCTTTATGGATAAGTTTATTGGTGACAATGTAAGGAACATAGAGGATTTTGCGCAGGCTTTTGGGTTGTAAGGATTGAATACAAGATAAATTGGTTGGTTTAGTAGGGCCCCAAAACTCAACTCCGTACGTCCAAATAGGTCTTTACAGTTATGTAAATAAATCTTTTGTAATGAATTGGGAGCTTTGATATTTGTCTAGTAAATGTTGAAGTAGTCTGTAACGGCGAGCAGTTTCTTGTCGTTTTAGTCTTGTAAGTGGATTCTAAGTAAGACGTATGTGGATATTGTAGGACAGGTGACAGGTTTATCGGTGACAAAGTAAGGAGCATTGAGAATTTTTCGAAGGATTTTGGATTGTAAGGATTGAATACGAGATGAATTGGTTGGTTTAGTGGAGCCCCAAAGGTCAATAGCTCCGTACGTCCAGATAGGTCTAATCACAGTCATGTATGTGAGTCTTTTGTAATTAATTGGGAGCTTTGAACGTTTGTATAGTAAATTTTGAAGTTACATATATAAATGTTGAATTCCATAATAAACAAATTTTCAATAAGACATAATTTTACGAATATTAGGTATAGTCCACAATGGCACAATAGACCTATCCTTTGATATCTGTTTTATTGGATTCGTACTATCCTGTCGTGCAAACCAATTTCATTTAATAAGGTGGCAGTTAGATGAAGATTAATTATTAGTATTTACGACCGTAATTTATTTGTTATTCAATAAATTCCATAAATCATCAATATTCAATCTTTTCTTTATTTTTTTTTAATGATATAGTTTATTGACCTATATTATATGACGTAACACCTCGCCCTGATACATACCCTCCTAGATCTAGATCTTAATAATCCTTTGTGTGGCGAAGAGCCACGTGGTCAAAGATGGAACCTTCCATCAAGGACTGTTACAGGCTGCAGCGGGCCACGTTTGGGCGCCTATTTCTCCCAATTAGGCTAGAATTTATAATCAACTTGATTAGAGGAAGCTAGATGGTCTACTTATGATCGCCCCTCGAGTCACGTAAAACAGCTTAGGTATTCTTGCCAATTAGCCGAATAAAATATTACCAACAAAGTCGAGATATGATCCATTGAGGAATCAAGTATGTGAATAGATTTATTATAGGTTATAATAATTTTTAAAAATAGCCCGATTTGGATGAGGGATTCTTTATAAAAATCCCTAATATAATATAAAAATTTCTTTGTTTCGGTTGTTCTTAATATAACTTTTCTTATTTCTTCAATGAATAGAAATTCTCCGTACTTAGTATTTAACTATTAGTTATTTTTCCTTAAATATTGTGAACTTTAATAAACATTGTACAGTAGGATTTTCTTCTATTTTAATTCTTTAATAGAAATTTATTCAACTTTTCACTGGCTTTTTATTTAGTTAGTGGATCCCAGTAATGTTAGAAAATCAACCGATATGTGGTTGCCGTATTGGTATAGTTTACAATGAAATGAATGAAATAAAATGAAATGAAAAAATAAACTTTATTCTGGGACTTAATGTCCCCTAAGAATAAAAATATTGCACAATTAAGAGTACAATTGTCTGGCAAATTATTTACAAATTAGATGCTTCAGTAATTACAGCATACATTTGTTACAGGAAAAAAAATTTAATTAAAAAAACCAAAGTAAATAAATATATGAAATAATAATTATAACATAAAATATTGTACAATCGTATGTATATGAACGTATAAAAGAAAGAAAGAGAAAAAAAAATGAAGAAAGTAATTCTAAGTATTTATTTGATTATTGATATCTTTAGGGAAGATTGATTGTCTAAAAGGTACAGGAATAGATTATTTTTAAACGCAGTTGTGGAAGCTGCTACACGAATAGAAGTGGGTAGGGAATTCCAGAAGGAGGTAGCATGAATGATAAAGGATTTGTCACAGGAAGCGGTTTTATGTGAGGGGATATATAGGTTTAAAGGTTGGGATCTAGGGTTTAGGAGGTGGGTAGAAGAACGCAGAGTTAATAAATCAAGAATATAGGGAGGTTTTTGGTTTTTAGGCATTGGAATAGGAAAGTACCCAGAAAGTATTGCCGTCAGAATTTAGGAAATAGCCACACAAGCTCAGAATATCGGCAAGTAATGTGTGACCGCCTAGGGATCACGAAGATAAATCTAATGAAACAGTTCATCAGTCTCCTCAGCTTCATCTCGAGATCCCCAGACAGTCCCCAATAAACCAAGCAACGGTAATCAAAGCAAGGGAAAACAAGACAGGACACTAGAAATTGACGGGTACTCTGGGAAAAGGAATCTCGAGATCTATACAGTTGTTTAAGGATTACGATGGATTTTTTTGAAATTTGGGCGATATGGTTATTCCAGGATAGGTGTTTATCAAAGCTGACTCCTAAATTTTTAAAAGAGTTTTGGAACTTAATAGGAAGATTATTGAAATAAAGCAATGGATAGTAAGGAAGGGTGTTGAGGATGGGTTTTGAACCGATGAGGATAGCCTTAGTTTTCTTTGGATTCAAATATAACTTATTCTTCACTGCCCAACGGTTGATGTTATTAATGTCTTCCTGAAGTTTACGAGATGCCTCCAGCATATCTAAAGGATGGAAGGTAGGTGGATTTGAAGGTCGTCTGCATATAGGTGATAATTGGAATTGTGGATAAAGCTGGGTAAATCATTGATATAAATAGAAAATAGGGTTGGCGACAAGGGATCCTTAGGTTAAAGGTAGGGAAGATGAAGGAGGACTGTTGGGTATGATGACTGACTGGGAACGATGAGATAAGAAGGAGTGGAACCAATTTAGGGCACTATTAGATAAAGAGAAGTTTTAGAATGGTAAAACTATTGAACCTAACTGTATAAAATTTGGACTACAGTATATTCATAGTTATAGGAATTTTTAGCAATAATACATTTTACAATAGAGAAAATTTAAATGTACAATGTTAAGTAATAGAAACGAGGTTTGCCATACTGTCATATACTTTTATGTTTAGAAATTAAAATCCAACCGGATGAAATTAATAAAATTATTTCTGCCAAATAAAATTTATTACTAAATCAAAATCTCGATCCTTTGATTTTAGATATTTTGTGTATGTAAATATGATTCATGAGGCTGTAGTTGTAAGCACTGATAATGCAGTCCATCAGCAAGAGTTTCTTAACAGTCTCATGCCAGAAGACAGAATTACAAAAAAATGTTACCTTAAACTAATTTCTATATCTTCATCAAATTCAGATCCAGTACATTATTGGGTTTTACAATTGAAAAACTTAATTTATGAGTTGGGATTTGAGACCGTATGGGATGCACAAGATTCAAAAATAATTCAGGAAAGCAGTAAAGCTATTCTAGAATCCTATAAACAGAAACTCATAGAAGAGGACCATATCAGTATTAACAACTCGTACTATAGCTATATATATCAATATTTAAAACAGAACAATTACCTACAATTCAATTGCAATATTTCAAAGATTAGACTAGTGAGCCAATTAAGAGTTAGAGGAACAAAACTAATCCGAATATACTCGTATCATAAAGGCACCACATATTGTATAAATTGCGAGGATGACTGTACTCTCTGTAACCTTAAACAGAAGGAAGACTTATTTCATTTGATATGTGTATGCCCACATTATGCTCAGTTAAGGGATAATTATATTAATCCAATCGTAGGACCAAATTATAATAGAGATTCCCTGGTATTTGTGCTGGAAGTGGACTGCATGCCAAAGCTAAACCTCATTTTTTTTTTTTTTTTTTTGTAAATTTACTAAAAACGAGAAGTTTTTTTAAGAAACGAATGAAGGTAAAGAAACTTATATAAAAGATGTCAACCGATTATTTTATTTTCATTTTGTGTCTATGAAACTAAGGAATAATTCTGTGTATTTTTAGTTTTATTGAATTATAATGGAAGATTATGCTTTATGTATATGTATGTATGCTTGTGTATGTGGGTGTGTATGTATATACATATAGTTATTTTTGTGAATTTAGTTATTTGGTTAGTTTATTTAGTTATTTAGGCCAACTCCTTGCTATGAGATGTATCTCTACAAGCAATAAAAATTATCTATCTAGTCTCATTCCATCAGGATTATCAACATACGTTATCATACATCATACATTAAAATTCATAATGGGATGTCTAATTATGCTTTTATCTTCAAACCTACAACTAATCGGTGCAATTTAAGCCAGGTTAAAAATTACTGCCGAGGAAACAAAGCTTAACTGCATACTTCAATACAATATTTTTATCGATAAACAAATAAGACTTCGATTATTACTCAAAATTATTTAAGTTATTTACAAATGAGAGCGTGAAAAGCCGCTACGGAGTATTCTAATATTTTTATATTTTTAAAACAATAAGTGAATTTCTTATATATATGTCAATCTTCTAATAAACTAAAATCGTTCATCACTTCCTAATTAAAAATTTATATGCTCTAAAAATTAGATAATCAAAACTGTTATTTTTATTTTAAAACGTAGGTAGTTGGGGTAAGCAGTCATAGATGCACAGCAATTAAAAATAAATTTTAATTTATAATGCCGACCTTCCGACTTGCATTACAAGCCTTTACAAGTAAATGGGCTGATAACGATTACAAATAACGATGTCAAAACTTGAAAAGAACTACTCATCAGTAGCACTTCAATGAAAATTCCGCATTAAAACATCTCTTGGCCATCTTTTCAGACGCCTCGGAGGATTATCAGGAATGGAGTGGGAAGCAAGTTGAGAAACTAATGGATTTGAGTGGTTATAGAGCTTACTATGAAAGGATATGTATCTGGTCTGGGCTAAATCAGCAACATATGGAACGTGAAGGTCTTTACGGATAAACTTATTGGTGACAAAGTAAGGGGCATTTAGGATTTTTCGAAGGATTTTGGATTGTAAGGATTGGATAAGAGATAAATTGGATGCTTTAGTAGAGCCCCAAAGCTCAACTCCGTACGTCCAAATAGGTCTAATAACAGTCATGTTAATAAGTCTTTTGTAATGAATTGGGAGGTTTGATCGTTTGTCTAGTAAATGTTGAAGTAGTCTTTAACGACGAGCAGTTTCTTGTCACTTTAGTCTAATAAATGAAGATTTAATAATAAAAAATTTTTTTTAGAAAAATAAACAGACGCCTCGGAGGATTATCGGGAATGAAGTGGGAAGCAAGTTGAGAAACTAATGGATTGGAGTGGTTATGGGGCTTAGGATGAAAGGATAGGTATCTGTGTTTTTGCATTTTCTTCTTGGTCTATATATATTGCCTTTATGTTATAGTCTTTATTCTCATAGAGTTATTCATTTCATATTTTTTTTTTTTTTTTTTTTTTATTTTTAATTTCTTCCTTCAACTTACTTCCTATTTCAATGATAGAACTTTCAAAGTAAACCATCAATTTTCCTATTCTTCCCTCTGCACCCAAACTGCCGGTGTTCCTCTAGGTAGTATCCTTTGCCCCATCCTCTACACGGTGTATACAGCTGACATCCCAACTCATCCTACCACTGCCCTCACCACTTATGCTGATGATACATGTTTACTATCAGTAAACAATGATTCCTTCATTGCCTCCCTAACACTCCAATCTTATATCCTAAGCATTCAAGAATGGTTTCAAAAAGGAAGAATCATAATAAACCCAAAAAAATTTTACCAAATAACCTTTACCCTTCGTCGTAAACCTGCGACTTCCTGGCCTACAGTATCCACATACGTCTTACTTGGAATCCACATACAAGACAAAAACGACAAGAAACTGCTCGTCGTTACAGACTACTTCAACATTTACTAGACAAACATCAAAGCTCCCAATTCATTACAAAAGATTTATTTACATAACTGTAAAGACCTATTTGGACGTACGGAGTTGAGCTTTGGAGCTCAACTAAACCATCCAATTCATCATATACTATCATATTCGTATACTTATCGTATTCGTATCATATACTATCATATTCGTATACCATCCTTACAATCCAAAATCCTTCGAAAAATCCTAAATGCCTCTTACTTTAACACCAATAAACTTATCTATAAAGACCTTAATGTTCCATATGTTGATGAATTAGCCCAAACCAGATACCTATCCTTTTATCTTAAGCTCCACAACCACTCAAATCCATCTCAACTTGCTTCCCACTCCATTCCTGATAATCCTCCGAGGCGTCTGAAAAGATGGCCTAGAGATCTTTTAGTGTGGAATTTTTATTGAAGTGGTACTGATGAGTAGTTCTTTTCATGTTTTGACATGTTATTGTAATCGTTATCAGCTCATTTACTTAATGTATATGTTTATACAGTTGCAAATTTCAATAAATTGATATATAGAAAAGAAAAAAAATATAGAATTTTGGTAGCTAGAAATATTTCTGTTTCTAATTAACTAATCTAATATTGTAATTATTATTAATAATTTGACATAATATCAAGTTTACATCACATAAAAAAAGCACCAGCTATTTTAAACCGCTAATAGAATATAACAGTCTTGCCAACCTCTGACCCTGAAATTCCCTACAGTATCTCTGAGGCTATTAACAATCAATTTTCGAATCAGTGGACGTATATTATGGTTTATTACAGTTATCGAGAAGAAAGCGGCCAGGCGATCGTTCCTAACTAGATGCCATATTGAAAGTACACCTTCCCCAACGGTAAAGTATTAAAATAAATTAGCCAATTTGAAGCCATAAAAGCCAAACTCGTATTTAATTGTTAAAAAACATGACGCAGCGCTATCTTTAGGGTCAAAAGACAAATAATTGTATAGGCTACGCTAAGTACACTCGATTAGATTGCATGTTTGTAGCCAGATTTTATTGAACATCATATTCTTATTAAAATAATTTATACAAGAGTAATAAATTTATTTAAAAGATATAAGATATAAAAACCTTTAAACAACGTTTTAGTTATAGAATAATAATTGATAAAATTCGGTATCTATATCGACCTGGGGTGGAGCATGGTTATATATACTAGGTTATTCCCAGTTATAAAAAATGACGTTATTACTTTCGTATTTTAACAGTTACTTTTCGGTAACCACTTACTGTCATACCGGCGCGCATTCTAGCGGTATTCATACGAAATTAGAACTCATTTTCCCTCACCACATAGCAGTAGTCCAGACAATGTGTGCTG
Organism: Euschistus heros; assembly: GCA_003667255.2. NCBI lineage: Eukaryota > Metazoa > Arthropoda > Insecta > Hemiptera > Pentatomidae > Euschistus > Euschistus heros. Next base: position 78,397 of record RCWM02000583.1, read on the forward strand.
AACTGAGGGGTGTAGACTACAATGAGATAGGCGATAGTTTTTTATTTCATAGCGTCGTTAGGAGTTAGTTAGTTACAGTGCTAAATCTCCGTAAGTACCAAACACGGTAGACTCTAGAAAAATATGTTTTAAATCAAAATTAAAGCTTATTAAAGGGGGTAGCGGGATAAGATAGGTGTGGCGGCCCACACGGATTTTATTCAGGCGACCCGAAAACCAGGGCCGTAAACGCGGGGTACTTGTTGACAGCTGTCAATTGTCAAAATATATTTTTGAGATCAAATTCGTGATTAGCGACCTCGAAAACCCCTATTTGAACTATTTTTCATATATTTAATTAAATATTGACTTATTCTGTAGGCCTAAATTGCATAATTTAAAATTTACGTTTTACTCAAATCGATTTGTCGCGGACTACAAGCAACCAAATTCAAGTTTATCGGCGCCATTTTGAAGAGGAAGAGTGTATCTTTCAATGCTATTTAGGCCGTTTTTTTTCATTGAGTCTGCACCAAAATACCATAGAGTTTTTACTGTAATATCCCGATTATTTACCTTTTTTTGGATATTAAGGTATGTTTCATTCAATGATAAAATCTGAAAAAAATTGGGGAACATCTACACATCCCAAACAAAATTTTACTTGCGTTGGAACCGCTTAAAAATTAATTTGAACTCTCGAAAAAATTCAAATATCAAAAAGCACGTTTTTTACCCTTGTGGTGTTTCAGGGAGGGGATGGGGGGTCAGAAAAAATCTCAAAAATTTTCTTTTTTGGCCCTCTTCAAGGTTTTGGGGTCGCCTAAATAAAATCCGTGGAGGCCGCCAGACCTATCTTATCCCGCTACCCCCTTTCCTATAAAAATGATTTTATGGGCCATTCTCATGGCAGTGATTTTTCACTGTCCTGCTGGACTTAAGATGGAACTAAAACTTCCAAATCAATATTTTTTTGGTGGATTTGAACGTACACCGACCCCTTAAAGTTGGTGCATACAGCCTAGTTTCGAAAAATATTTTTGTTATTTTTCTATAGCTACAAAAAGGCTTATAAACTCATAACTTTCACTTGTCCCTAGCTATAGTATGAGATTTCAAGGAAGTTATTTAAGTATTTATCTTTAGAAAACTTAAATTTTTTTTCCTTTTCTGGAGTATGAGACCATATATTGAAGACTAAATTAACATGCTTTTAAACATTTTTAAACTATAAAGGGAAACTGAAAATTCCGTTTTCTTTTTGTCCCTCGGTTTGGCCTCACGACCGTCACACTAAATAGTTATTTAAATATTCTCTACAAGAATAAGCTAGTACTAATTATTGCTATCTACAGAGTAATTCGTGAGGTTATCTTCATAAGTGATGTGTTTGGAAGACATTTTTTGGTGTACTTTTCTATGATTTGCATCAATACAGGGTAAGTTTTCTTCCTCGTACTTTTTCATACTCACGACCGTCACGCGTTTTTAAAATGATTCGTATTTTTTAAAAGCTCCTGGACTCCATATTTGATTATTTGTAGATGTATACAACTGATTAGTCAAACTAGCCGTTTAGGTAAGGTTTTGGTGTTGCAATTAACATTAATTTAAGGGAGGTTCCTCACGACCGTCACACTCACGACCGTCACACACCAATTTTTTTTTAAATTTTAAATTGTTACATATTAATGTACCAACACTTTTATACGTATGAAACATCACTGAATTGAGTTCCTTTTTGGCGGGGGGTTGAGGGGGAGCGGAATCGGACTTCGAAACCTAGCCTTCGGCTACAAAAAACAACTCCACCGATTTTCGTCAAATTTTATATCAGAGTTATAAACCTATTTCCTAACACTTTTATAAGGGTGAAACATCATTGATTTAAGTTTCTTTTTTGGGGGGGGGGGGATTCATACTTACAAACGACTCAATCGAATTTCATAAAATTTTATATTTGGGCTACATACCTATTTACCAACACTTTTATAAGGCAGAAACATCACTGACTTAATTTTAACTGTTTTTTTTTTTTTTGGGGGGGGGTTTCAAAATAACAAAACCTTAATATTTCTTTTTAAGGCATAACTCCTATTTATCTTTTATTTTCTTCAACATGTTTCGGAGTACATGTTGAAACCGCTGCCGTCAAAACCCCGTATGCCTGAAAAGGTAAGGTAGGGGAAAAAAAAAAAAAACGAAAGAAAAAAGAAAAAAAAAAAAAAGAAAGAAGAAAAAGAAAAAAAAAAAAAAAAAAAAAAAAAAAAAAAAAGAAAAGAAAAAAAAAAAAAAAAGAAAAAAAAAGAAGAAAAGAAAAAAAGAAGAAGAAAAGAAAAAAAGAGAAATAAAGAAAAAAAAAAAATGTTTCGGAGAACATTGCTCCATCTTCAGGATAACTGTGATTTCCCTCACATAGTAACAAGTACATGTCCATACCGACCCTCAGTTGAGGGTCGGTATGGACATGCACATATACAATAGTTATGCCTTAAAAAGAAATATTAAAAATTAAATCTCATTCAATATAATAGTTGAACAACTAAACTGTTTTTTTTGTAAAATTCTTCTAGAATTGATCACAATTTTTTTATTTTTTTATGTATCAATAATAAATTTTATTATTTGATTTATTTAGTTTTATCCATTTGAGGACATTAATAATTTTTTAATACGAAAAAAAAATGTTTAAAGAAAGAGTAACGGTCAAGAGCGTTTCTATGAAAAGCTCTATAAAATGCTTCAAAACAGTGGTAAATAGAAAAAAGAAATCGGCCCCACCTGGGAATTCAATAAATAGAAGGTATATTATAATAGAAAACTCAAAATAATAAAAATTTAAGCAACTTTAAAAATATAATTTTTTTTTAAATTTTACCTGAGGCTATGAGAATGACCCTTATATAAATTCATCGAAATTCCAACAGTTTTCGAGATTTACGTTAGTAAAAATTGATAATTTTTGGTGAAAATAAAATGTGTACCTTACTTTTTGTCTAGCATTTGCTTTAAGTGCCAGAAAGGTTTATTAAAGTAAATTTAATGCTCTACAATTTTGATTCGGTTAATATTTCTGAGAAACGATCGTGGAACGTACTAGAAGCAAAAGTTTGACAAAAAGTGAGGTAAACATTTTATTTTTCTCGAAAATAACCGATTTTCAATAACGGATATCTCGAAAACTATTAAAATTTCGACAAATTTATATAAAATCAATTTTGTAGGCAATTTAATTATCTTTAATTTCGATGTAAAACACATTTTTCTGAAGTCTACCGTTTTCAAGATATAATCGAAAAAACCAAAAAAAATGAACTTCTTCCGTCCCCCACCATTAGCTCACCCCCCAGGGGCGGGGACTTTTAGTATGTTTACCTTCTAACTATTCCTAACGAAGCTATGAAGTCAAAAATCACCGCATACTTTATGGACTCTACAATGTGTTTATTGACTGGACTATTAATGTAAATATTTTTTGAGTAAAACTAGACCAAAAACGAAGACAAATGCCGCTGGTATGATACTTGAAAGATTTTTTAGTGGAAACCACGTTTTTTTGTCATTAAAGCTGTATATCTCCACTTTGTTTAACGATTTTTAAATTTTGACCACATTTTCGGATTTAGTATTAAATTTCATATAAGGCAGCGTACATGTAATCTTAAAATTTACAAACTTAAGACCTAAGAACAACTTCATCTTCACCTTATCTAGGAAAGTTACAATGTCTTAAAATACTTCAATGCTCACCGTTTTTCGAAAAAACTATACACAAACACTGCAAATCTCACAAAAACTTGTAAATTTAACCAGCTTTTAAATATTGGGAAATTTTTGATTTCGTATCGATTTCATGGAGAAATTTACTTTTAAAAACCGAAAGAACAAAGTAAGGAGCATTGAGGATTTTACGAAGGATGTTGGATTGTAAGGATTGAATACGAGATGAATTGGATGGTTTAGTGGAGCCCCAAAGCTCAACTCCGTACGTCCAAACAGGTCTAATCACAGTTATGTATATGAGTTTTTTGTAATTAATTGGGAGCTTTGAATGTCTGTCTAGTAAATGTTGAAGTAGTCTGAAACGACGGGCAGTTTCTTGTCGTTTTAGTATTGTATAAATAAAATTAAATGTGAAATACTTAAACAAAACAGCAATAACGCATGTATAATTAAAGCCATATGATTTAACCATATGAACCGATTTTTTTAGTTGTTCCAAGAATATTTTTGATAAAGGATCCATAAGTGTCAAAGAATTGATAAATAATATTTCGGCAAAATATATATATTTATTAATATATAATTAAAAACTATTTTTTCAACATGCGGCTTCGGGTCTGATCACTTATTTAGACTCATTATAAATTATTTAATAACAGCTGTTTTAATTATGAAATATGTTTAAGGTAAGAAAAAAGAAATTCTTTTAGTATTTTGTTTTTTAATTAAGAAATTTAAACAGAATAACCTTAAATTTTTTGTTAGAACCAACTATTGATGAGAAATGAGGTAAAGCGGATGGAACAACTTATGCAGCTTACAACGATCAGGCCAGTTCTTTTAATTTTTTAGTTTTTATTTTAACTAAGTCCCAATCAGGATAGCAGCGATAGGGAAATCGAATCATAGAACTTAACATATTAGTAAAAATATAACATATTAATTAACGAAAAATACCTTCTTTATTTTAGAGATTCATATGCAGCGAGGAGATATACAAATAGAGCTGCCATTGAGATAGGGCGGAGCTACAGGCAGTTGGGACTAGTATTCCCCCACCACTACGCTACCCAGGGTTAGCCCAGTTCCTAACTCACCAACATTATTTTAGACTGCTGCTGTTGCAGGTATAGGTAATAAAATTCCATAAAACACAGTGTATCATTTTTTACTTAAACTTTGTTAGTAAACAGGATTTTCATTGAATATAAAATTTACAATTACTAATAAAAATTCAAATATTTCAAAGTATTGTGATACTTTTGACGTGGAGTTTATTAAAAAAGTAATTGCATTTAACACCATCGCGAACTATTTGAATAGATACAATGAAAGAATTTTGCGTTAGTTACTTACCTATGAAAGCTAAGCTGCTTATCATTTTTAGCCCCAGTCTTTTTGTTCTTACATCCAATTGCAGCACAAAAAAGCATACTTATTGTGGAATGAATTTATAAACAAAATAGAAACTCAACGAGAATAGGTTTACGTGAAAAATAAGACATTAAAAGCAAACACTTGTAACTTTAGTTTTAACTTTTGAGGTTAGGGTAGTATAGTGGAGGGGGAACGAATCCCACCCCCACTCCACTCGTGACTGCTCTATTGTATATCTCCTCGCTGTTCATATGTTAAAATCTTTAACTTAACATTAAATTCCCCCAAAGAGATATGGGTGATTCTCAAACTACAGGAATATTTCTAGCTACCAAAATTTTTTTTTTTTTTTCTTCTATAAATCAATTTATTGAAATCTACAACTGTATAAATGTATACATTAAGTAAAAGAGCTAAAAGCGATTACAATAATATGTCAAAAGTTGAAAAGAACTACTCATCAGTAACACTTCAATAAAAATTCTCCACTAGAAGATCTCTAGGCCATCTTCATTTCAGACGCCTCGGAGGATTATCGAAAATGGAGTGGGAAGTAAGTTGAGAAACTAATGGATTTGAGTGGTTATTGAACTTACGATGAAAGGATATGTATCTGGTTTGGGCTAACTCAGCAACATATGGAACATTAAGTTCATTATGGATAAGGTTATCGGTGACAAAGTAAAGGGCATTTAGGATTTTTCGAAGGATTTTGGATTGTAAAGATTATATAAAGGATTGTTATCTGGATTGGGCTAAATCAGCATGGAATTGGGTGGTTTAGTGGAATCCCAAAGCTCAACTCCGTACGTCCAAATAGGTCTAATCACAGTCATGTAAATAAGTATTTTGTAATGAATTGGGGGCATTGATCGTTTGTCTAGTAAATGTTGAAGTAGTATGTAACTAAAATTCTAAAATTTTAATGTTGACAAATATTGCTCCATACATTTGATACTTCTTGGGGGCAACCTGTGAGGATTATAGGTTGTCCAGCAACATATGGATCACTTTACTTTTTAAAAAATTTTAGTTTATAATTTTAACCCATGACAATGTGAGCATTCACATTGGGGCATCCCCACACCAATGTGAATTAACCCCCACACCAATATGACTTTATACATGACAATAAGAAAAAGGGATCTTAGTAGTTTGAGGTTCCATAGAAAAAAATAAATAAAACATGAAACATTCCCGCTTCATAACAAATATCAGTCTTTATTTAACGTTTTTTTTATTTATGTATTTTTCCATCACATAATTTAAATCATATCACTGCAAATATCACATCAGTTCACTTTCAATACCAATATCTCACTCAATTTCGGCCACAGTGAATTTTTTAAAATTGTCGTTGTATCTTAACATTTCCATGGAATATAAAGATACCATGACAATTCTAAATTATAATGGCCATGACAATGTGAAAATAAGGTTTAAAATATTACCGCCGAAACACTATTCATTTATTTCGCATTTTCTCGGGAGTATATTGTGAGGGCTGTAGCCCAGTATTAGAACGCATGAGGCCCGTTAGAAATAAAAACTTGGTTTAACTGATTTATAGTGGACATGGCAATGTGAACAATGATTGTACTTACAGTCAGAGGTGATATTTACAAAAGGATATTCCGGCGTATAATTGTTGCGTGGTTACGAACTGATTCGTCCACGAAAAATAGCTACCTGCCACTGCAAATAAAAACTAAAAAATTCCAGAAATTCCTTCCAAATCATTTTTTTAAGTAATGGCAAGCCAATGTTAAGAAATCAGGAGGACAAAAATAAAATAACTCGGGGATTAATTGTTCGGTCATTATAATCCTAAAAAAACACATTTTCACTTTCACTACATTATATTTTAATATTACTACCCATTAGTTGAGTTAGTTTCGCCATATCAAGTAATAATTATTTACATAATTGTAAATCCAAGCATAGGGACAAGCTACGACAATGTTAATCGACGTAGAATAACCTAAAAATGTAACCCTAAACTACTAAAATCCCAAATAAATTCAATTAATATCATTAATTCACTTAACATAAATCGATTTAGAAATATTTTGCGTGAGGCCAAGGCCCATCTAGGGCTGTAGAGCCAACCAATAAATAAATAAATAAAAATTAATGAAGTTTACTTCATTGAATTTTAATGGGTGGGAGGTACAAATTTGCCTGTAGTTTGAGAATCAACCATGCGGTTAACTAATGCAGAAAATATAAGGTTTATAATTGAAATATGAAAAAAAATAAAATAAAAAAAGCGGTACAGACGTTTAAGTTTGTCGATATTATTCTACATACAGTAAACGGGGGCTACTTTAAACAGCTTTTGCACATTTTTCACTGCAGTGCGATCCTTTTTTTGAAAATATTAGATTCTTATTATTAGATTGATCTTGGATCTTACATTTAAACGAACGATATCTGCAGAAAAAAATTCTTATTTATTTTTATTAATCTCCAACTGTACAAAAATTAAACGTATCTACTTAATTTGCTGATTTAAGAATATGATAACATAAAAAAACTTTACATAAACTACCCATTTTTCACTGGGATCAATGCTTAAGGAGACATAGTGGGAGGAATGTGCAAAATTAATAAATTACGTCTTATATATGAAATTTTGATTAAATTCCGTATAATATACATGCACGCTAAATGTGTATATTTGGCAAAACATGACAGTTTTGAAATTATCAGTGGGCTGGCATGGGTATTTTATTAAAATTTTATAAATGTAATCTTACTGTAAGTTTTTATCATTAGTAAATTTTTTGAGATGGAAAAAAGAAATTTGGGATCGGACTAATATTTTCGGAGTTATAGCTGAAAAAGTACAGTAAACATATTTTCGCGGAAACTTGCGACTTACTGCAAGTTAGCCAATTTTTCGTCCTCCATAATTCTCAACTATTAATGAAAATGAATAGAACCAAATTTATTGCAAATTTGCTTAACTTTAATATTGTCTTCTTCTTCTTTCGGTGCCTATCCGAAGCGGATGTTGGCGATCATGATGGCTATTCTTATCTTATCGGTAGCAATGCGGAAAAGTTCCGTTGAAGACATACTGAACCAGCATCTGAGGTTGTCAAACCAAGATATTCTTCTTCTTCCAGGACCTCTTTTGATGTCGATTTTCCCTTGGAGTATTTTTTGCAGCAAATCATATCTATTTGTATTTCGCATGATATGTCCTAGATATTGCAGTTTTCGGGATTTTCATCATTATTCAATCCTTACAATCCAAAATCCTTCGAAAAATCCTCAATGCTCCTTACTTTGTCACCAATAAACTTGTCCATAAAGATCTTAATTGATTTAGCCCACACCAGATACCTATCCTTTCATAGTTAGCTCCATAAGCACTCAAATCCGTTAGTTTCTCAGCTTCCCACACCATTCCTGATAATCCTTCGAGGCGTCTAGAACGAAGATGGCCTAGAGACCTTCTAGTGTAGGATTTTTAATAAAGTGCTACTGATGAATAGTTCTTTTCAAGTTTTAACATGTTATTATTTTCGTTGTCAATACATTTACTTGATGTATATATTCTGTACAGTTGTTGTTGATTTCACTATCTCGATTAAGTTAGATGTTGTGTTCATTCTTCTGAACACTTCTACATTCGTCACCCTCTGAATCCAAGGTATTCTCAGGATCCGCCTATAAAGCCACAATTCAAAAGCCTCCAGCTTCTTCACTATGTTTTTATTTAAGGTCCATGTCTCTACACCATATAGGAGGACAGAATATACATAGCAGTGCAAGAGTCTGATTTTTGTTCTTAGAGTTAGATTGAGGCTTTTGAAGACGCCACTTATTTTCTGAAAAACACTTCTTGCTTTCCCGATACGAATCCTGATTTCCTGAGAGTTATCCCAATTTTCATTTATTATGGTTCCAAGGTATGTATATTGTTTTACTCTTTCTATAGATCTTTGGTTTATGACTAAGTTTACTCCTGTAATATTTTTTCCTTACATACGACCATATATTGTAGAGAACACAAAATGTGCTGAAAGTTCCGATCTCTGAGTTATTGTACCAAACTGCTAAAAACGTACAATTTTCAACACTAAGATTCGAACGCTAATTTTATGTTTGTTTTTAAAACATTTTAGTTTTAGCAATAAGCATTTAATTATTAATAATATAATATTCCTTTGTAACAAAAAACATTTCAATTTTTACAATAAACATATAATTTTTAACAATAAAAACTTTTTTTTTAAGGTTTCCATATTCCTCCACTATATCTTCTTAAGCATTGATCCAAGCAAAAAAATGTATGAAACATTTTTGTAAAAAAATTTATGTTAATTAATTTAGTATATGAATAAATTTTCGCTAGAGGCAAGTGTCTTCGAGTTCGAAAAACCGATAAAAAACGACGATTAGAGATCCCCCCCCCCCATTACCCCAGTACTTTGAGTATGTTGTTAAGGAAATCTTTCCCTACAACTGTACCAAAATTGTTTTCTACATGAATTATGTCCCCTATTCGGCCTTTTTTGGTCTTCGTTGCCAGGACTACTAGATGTTGAAGCTGCTATCCCAAGATATGATCCCAGATATGATATTATAGTTCGATCCAGAACATTAGAGGAATAATTCACTGAAAAATATTAATAAGCAAAAAATACGGGCTCTTGTGTATCAGGCTACAAATTCATAAGATTAAAATGAAGTGTAACATTCGATAAAGAATGTAAAAAGATAATCATAGAATGATCATTATAAATCGTAATACATAATAAAGAAAAATTAGTACTATATGAGGCAGCTATTGAAAGAAGAAAAGCTACAACAAAAGAAAATTAAGTAATTATAAGAGGAGCAACCGATTCTAGTTTTTTAAAAGGAATTCTGTAATATTTATAAGCATCCAACTTTAGAAGGGTCAAACCAGATCCAGTCCTCTGTATGATCAACTTGGAAATATAACAAAAAAGATTTATCGGCAATAAGAACCAACCCTATGGTATACCCTAAGAAACCTGGACAAAAGTTTAACAAAATCAATTTCTCTCTTGAGTGGGAAAAACAAAAGATCGTGATTACGTATATTTATAATGTAATACTGTTCCCAATTTACATATATGAATTAAAAGGATCAAATTACTTAAATTAATAATTAAATTCAATATTCGCAATAAACAAAGTTAAGAGAAAATATGGATTTCGAATGTGACATTTTCCATCAAAACCAATATACCTTCTAAACTATGTACTTTTAAGTTTAGAAAAAATAAATTATGCAACAGTCTTAATCACTGCTTTATTGCAATATAATATATAATTATTATACTGTATGCATTTATTTTTCAACTATTTTTTTTTTTATCTACATATTGTCCGTTGTTATAAGTTTTTCATTTTTTTTTTAAATTTATTGAAATTTACAACTATACAAAATATATACATCAAGTAAATGTGCTGTTAACTATTACAATAACGTGACTAAACTTGAAAAGAACTATTCGTCAGTAGCACTTTAATAAAAATTCTACACTAGAAGGTCTCTGGGTCATCTTTTCAGACGCCTCGGAGGATTATCGGGAATGGTATGGGAAGAAAGTTGAGACATTAGGGGATTTTAGTGGTTATGGAGCTTACTATGGAAGGATAGGTATCTGGTTTGGACTAAATCAGCAAAATATAGAACATTAAGATCTTTATGGATAAGTTTATTGGTGACAAAGTAAGGAGCATTGAGGATTTTTTGAAGGATTTTGGATTGTAAGGATTGGATACCAGATGAATTGGATAGTTTAGTGAAGCCCCAAAGTTCAACTTCATATGTCGAAATGGGTCTAATTACTGCCATGTAAATAAGTTTTTTGTAATTTATTGGGAGCTTTGTTTTTTTTTATGTTGAAGTAGTCATAAACGTTGTCTTTTAAGTCTGGTATGTATAGAAGGAATTTAGACTGGAAATAGCATATTAGTGGAAAATTCCTAAATGATAATAAAACAAACAATCACCCGAATTACTGATTACTAATAAGGTTTTAAGACGTGCCTGGGCGAGCAGGGAGAGTGAAACCAAAACAAGTTTCCTTATTCGCTCCTGGATCGTCCTTGCCAAGGCTTTGCGTCACGGATGTGCAATCAGCTGGGACCGGTAGCAGTCAGTGCTCCACGGCCCACGGCCCACCTGATAGCACTGCCTCATCGATCTGATGGGTGTTATATCTTATTTTGGGGATCTGTTTCTTATCTTCGCACCTTGTTGGAGCCCCCGAAAAATTTACAGGGTCTTTTGAATAAGGCTCTAAAAAACTAAAATAAAATATACAAAAGAGAAAAAATAAATAAAATAATATTCCGAATATCGGTATCTATTTGAGAAAACTGAAACTATACACCAAACATACATAATATATTTTTATAAACAAGACAAACATTAACATTATTTACAAGGCAATACATTAAATAACACAATATCTAAGTAATTATTGCACTCTTTGAAATTAAAACTTAAATAAACCTATTAATTCAAAATTATGAAAATTATACCCGATTTAAATTACTAAAGAAAAAGAAAAAATAAGTAAAATAACAAAATACGATATTGATGAGTGAGCCTAGGAGAGGGAACGGGACGACTATGACTGGTCAGAGCCGCCACGAGATATCGATGATCTAGGTGGCTTCGATGGAAACAATCTTCAAGAAGATACGGCATCTTAACAATGACGCTAACTATTCGCCATCTTGTATTAATTAGCCCAACTTAGCTGACTATCATATGGCCGCTGCTAGGTAACGACAGCCAAAGCCTACAGCCGCAGCAGTGACCTCCTATATCGCTCACATTACCAATAATATATTAAGTCTATTAAATCAACTTTATTGTCTTTTAAATATTTAGCCAGTCTTGATCCTCGAACATAGAAAGACTCAAACAAATTAACCAATCGCGCCTACTATAAAAAAAAAAAAAATTATCAAATAAATTTTGCCGTTATTAATATATTTATCTGAAATTATTTTTAAGATGTGTAAGAATCACATGCGCAACAAGTAACTCATAATAAGCTACGAATTATTTGATCAAAATTCAGAGTTCCTCTATTCCAAAAAGACCTGTTAATATTTAAACGATTAACTTTAAGGTACTAAGCGATAACCTCAAAATGCTATAAAAATAATTTTTATAAAAAAAAAAAAACCGACTTCAAGATTAAATCTACATATACAAATTTGAACTAAAAAATAAAACATAATATTTTAATTGCTTCGAAACAAAAACCATCAAATAACAATCAACGAAATTATCGATACTTATATAGCTATTCACAATTTATGATCAGTTATTTTCGGAGTCGGTGCCAGCCAAGAAGGGCAATTTAATCCTGCCTTTGCAATAAACTTTCGAATGGAGGGAGATAGCGGTGTGGCGGTAATGAAACAGTGGAAGGATCTTAACAATTACCATTTCTTTTCGACGTTTGTTTTAGTTGGCACCGACTCCAAAAATAACTGATCATAAATTGTAAATAGGTATATAAGTATTGATAATTTCGTTAATTGTCATTTAATGGTTTTTGTTTTGAAGCAATTAAAATATTATTTTTTATTTTTTAGTTCAAATTCGTATATGTAGATTTAATTTTGAAGTCGGCTTTGTTTTGATTTTTCTAAAAAAAAATTTTATTTTTCATTTTTTAGTGGTGAGTGTATTTTTGTTTATAACGTCAATTCTCGATCTTCAAGCTGCCCTGAAAAATAGTTCGACTTCCTGAACAAAGACTTATCGAGGTTATCGTTCCACTTATCATCATGTAAATAACAAAATTGAACGCAAAATTGTAGTTGAAATCATTACATATATTTTTCATTAATAGGCATGTGTATGTTGTTTGTACATACATATAAAACCATTGATACAGATAATTAAATACCCGGTACCAATTTATCATATAACTTTCAACTGAACTGTGCTTTTTACTGAGGGTGCCTAAAATTAGACTTACCGCCTTCCACCGGTAGCGATCTTTTCTTTATTCTTTAGGACGGTTAAAAAAGAACTACGCGGAATTCGGAATTCACAAACGCCCAATGCTTTCCCCTTTCTCCACTTTGCAAATCAATTTTAACTTTTCATTAATTGAAAATATTTTAATAGCCACTGTAAAACAACTCGAGTGAATAACTAATAATTAGTGACTGATGTTATATGTTGATAATTAGTGAACTGAAAAGATAAACAATGACGGGAAACAGGAAAACAAATTACACATGAAATTCTTTTAATTTGAGTTCGAGTTATAGAGGCGATGATTTCCAATAGTTCGTTTCATAGAGGTGGTCCTAGAAGTTCTCTCTTTTGAACCCTATTTTTTTTTTTTCGACTTATTTACACAATGTTTCAGGTGTTTTGTCTTAAATCGTCTCATTGAAGTGAAATTTAAGTGTAATGTACTTCCGTACGTAGGTTTTGTTCAACTTATTTAAGAATTCAGCTTATCGAAGCTCTGAACACATCGAGAGTTGACTGTATATGAAAACTATTTTTGCTAATAATTTAGATTTAGTAGAGTTAGTTACCATGGAGATTTTAGATTATAATAATTATAAATATGTTTAAAATGGAAGGTTATATAACAGTGATTTTTATTAACTGTTTTTTTTTTTTCTTGAAAATTGTTAGGTTGATTTCAAAATATTTTTATGGGACCACTTCTTAATTATGCCCTACCGATCTAAAAAAGAATCATCAAAATTGATTCAGAATTGATGGAGTATTCGCGGAAAATACACACAAAAAAAAAATACAGACGAGTTGAGAACCTCCTCTTTTTTAAAGTCGGTTGAAAAATACATAAAAGCAACACAAATTATCTTATTCATTTTGCATTTATGAAATTCTCAAATTTTCAAAATAAATTAAATCTCGTTTAGAATCATGTGAAAAGTAATAATTTCGAATGATTTTGTTTCTTACATTATCGAAAGCAAGCCATCGGTTCTATACACTTTGAGGTTTATTGTTGCCCTCATATCGGATCACATTACCACATTACTTTACAACCAGCGCGGATAAAAAACGTTCCTTGGAAAGAAGATGTTTTTAGGTTCGAAATTCCCAATAGATTTCTTTATAGATTATCTCCTTTATCCACGATGAATTTTATACAATAAACTCAAAGATTTGTTGTATCTTCGGCAACATATTAAGGACAGCACAGCAAATACAACATGTTTTAAGTTGAATTTATTAACACTGATAACTTTCAATGTAGGAATACTGATAACTTTCTATACAGAGGATAAAGTTGGTTTTTCGTAGGATACTAACAAAAATGTTAAATGTTAAAACCATGTTATTTTTCTATGTAAATATATCGCATAATAGCGCTATGATTCAAATTATTGTGTTTAGGAGAAATTGTTGTGCACAGAAATTTATTTTTAGGGAAATAAAATTCACGGTTCTGTTTAGGGTTTAACACGGTACTGTAGGTCACGGGTTCGCCTCCCACCTGGGCAGTTTAAGATTTATTTCGCGGCGGACCCACCAAATGAATCTTGACCTTTCCACCATGGCTAGAATAAACCTATTCTACTGATAAATAAATAAACCTATAAGCATACTGTTTTTATTTAATTAAAATAGTTATTTATTTATTAGAATTATTTGTTTATTTATAAAAAATAAAAAAACCTGTACCACTTACAACCCATGAAGGGTCTCGGGTTGAGTACTTAGGTAGGCTGTTACTGTTTCTGAGCCAGCGGTTGTGAAAGGAGGTGATTTGGCCAGAATACACGCTCAACCGCCAGGTCCCCCCCCCCCACATTAAAGGTATCCACGTTTTAGGAGGCTGGGAGTGCCGCAGAAAATAAATTTTCTTCCTTCAGTCGGACTCGAACTCGGGCCCGGGAGCATGGTATACAAGTGCCTTACCCACTGAGCTACCGCGCATCCATAAGTTATTTATTAGTTATTAGAATAGTTTTCGTACTTAAGGAATCTATTTTAAGATGGCAGAAGGACATCTTTGGGCCACATATATATTAGTTTTCGTCCTTGATGACACTATTTCGAAATAAGGTAAGGTGGGGTAAGTGCGTTTGTGGGGTAAGTGCATTAGTCCGCCATAATTTCTATTGTCATTTTGTTACATCAACTTCCATCTGTCGTATGTAGACAGAACTTCATACCCTCCAAACCTAACATACTAGAGTGCTCTACTCTAGAAGATAATCTCTGTAGGAATTTTGATAGTTCAACCTGTTGATCTAGGTCTTGTGTAAAGTTGAATGAGTTAAAATTATAAAATTGTATTGAATGTATTTGTCTCTATTTTTTTAATTTCAAGGAGTAAAATGGTTTCTAGGAGTTGCTTATTTTTGCACTAACCCCATCAAAGAATCAATTCACTGCTAAGGAGTTTACAAGAGATTTATGCACTTACCCCGTTTAGGTGGGGCAAGTGCGTAAATGGGACTTAAAATTGATTTACCTTCGCACTGATAAAAATTTTTAGGATATCAGGGAAATCAGCTATATTGCTGAAAAGAGTATAGTTCGACGTTTACAATATAACAAAAAAATTGATCCTGGCATTAATAGCTGATTTTTTATGTTAAGTTAAAATTGAACTTTGCAGTCCGTATGACGCACTTGCCCCACTTCACCTTATTCCAGGATATAACGATTTTTAAGTTATCCGAAGGATATTCCACCATTTTTGTCTTATTAGTTTTCGTCCTTAAGGATATTATTTTAAAATATTCCAGAATTTAACGGTTTTTATGTTATACAAAGGATATTCTGCCATGGTTGTACTTTTAGTTTCCGTCCTTAAGGATACTATTTTAAGATGGCGGAGGGACATCTTTGGGCTACACACATATATATAAAGGATATTCCGCCATTGTTATCCTTTTAATTTTCGCCGATATTATTTTTACATATTCCTCGATTTATCGGTAACCGGTAGGATAACCGGGCCTACTAGCACTAGTTGGAGTACATAAGGATGTTAAGCCCCCCCCCCCCAAAAAAAGAAAGAAATTAATACCGTTGTAAATACTTATCTCAAACTACCTTATTAACTTTTTTTTTCGGGGATTAAGAGATATCAGCGAAAGTATGATGAAAGCAGTAGATAAGGACAAAATCAACAAATCGTGTTTACTGTAATCCTGTAGCTGTAGGGAAATTTGCATTAACATGGAAGACTTTATATAAGAATCCCAGATATTTCTTAATCTATTTTATTTTCCATACAGCCATTTCACCAATTCTTGTCACCAACATAATAAGACAATTTTATCACGGTTGCTAACATGATAACATAGCCCCTGACAACAATAGTACAGTACCAGCAAATGTTTGCCAAACAGAAAATAAACTGCTATCAGTAGGTGATAAATAACAATCAGGATCGAGTTCAGATTTCGTTGACGACCTTTAGGGTACCCTCTGCCAACATTTCCGACACCTCAGCCTCCTTCAACGCCAATAAAGAACTGGATTTGAATAAGACAGCGAACCCTAGGCAACATTTAATACAGCAAAGGACTTGGCAACTTGGCTGGTGAAACCCCCTCATTTAAAATAGGCATTTTATTGGTCCCATTGAAAGGTTTGGAAACCTAACTGTTCCATTCGTCCGAGAAATATTGTAGGGGCGACAGTGTTGAAATATTGCAATTTATGATAGCTATAGAATATTTCGCCGAGAATATGCATACATATATCTTTGATCTGATAACCATATCTTATCGGAGGAGTTTCATTATAATATTCAAATATCGTAACCAATTTAGTGTATATTAGGAAATATGTACGAAAATTCTATATTTATTACTGGTAAGGATTATTAAGTTATTCTATATCTGATGTCTACTCGTATACGGGACCTTAAAGATTGTCCTGTCATATCCTAAAAGATTCTTATTTCAACCCTCCAAAGACGAGAACAACTTTTTTTTTCCCATCAAAATAAGATTTTTTATATTTTTCTTTGTTAATGGACAATCTGAAATTCAAGAAAATTGTTTCCAAAAAATTATATCATACGTGTTCGTATGATTATGCAAAGCTGTATGATTCGTATGATTACGGCCAAGATGATTTGTTCGGTACCCAAAGGATGTTTTATATTTTGGAATTTCATAATAGAAAAGCTATTATTAACAAAATATATATTTTATTTTAACTAATATATATCACAAACAAACAATAAATAGTTATTTAATATATAATTGATTTTTTTTTTATGAAACCTAACATCTAACAGCAGCCGTTACCTGAAACATCAGTAAAATGCTTCGTCAGGTTTGTCTTCGGTAGTTCGAGGCGTTCCCATGTTTCCCACCTCTATTCCCAACTAAATTGGCTCTATCCCACTTTCCGTAAACAATATTTCCATGGAACATTCCTATACCAAATTATCAATACCCTCCAACCTTCTTATATTTACAATAACCTCCGATTCAGATCTGCAGTCAATCCAATACATACGAGATCCCGTCTTTCTGATCTGTATACCCCATCCCATAGAACTTCAACATTCCAACGCTCCTTCCTTTTCCGCTCACCAATCCTTTGGAACTCCATCCCTCCTCACATCAGACAAGCTAAATCCCTGAAGACATTCAAATATTTATATTTCCAATACCTCCTTCTCATCCAGACTGACGCTTGCTAACTATCTAACTACTTAGTCAAAAATTATTATTGCATTGCTGGATTCAGTTCTGGAATAATTGAGATTCCATTTAATAAAAATTTAACTTTCCATGAATATAACATTGGGTACTTCTATTGTACATACAATTATATCATTGTACCAAAAGATTTTTCTATATCATTTTATTTTTTTTCTCATTTAATTCTATCTCCTCTAATCTGTAGAATGTTATCTTGTTTTCTTTTCTTTTTATTTAAATATCATTTATGTACATAGTGTCATTAATGTATTATTGTTTTTTTTTCTTTTGTATCTGATTATGTCTCTAACCAGATTTAATTTAGTTATACCTGCAATTATCTGTTATTCTTAAGGGACTTTGTCCCAGAATAAAATTATTTTTCTATTCTATTCTATTCTAAAAGGGCACTATTAGTGCTACTTGTCAACAGTAACATTGCTACCTGGAAATGGAGATAGGTAAGAGAATGGAACGAAAGAGAAACTTGATCGTGATTTTAATAATGGATACAGTAAAATCACAATCGATGATATTTTAAGAAAACAAATCCATAAAAAAACTATGAATACTATTTACATAACACCCCCAGAGAGGATAAAGCTACCCTGAAGAAATATATTTTGATACCATATTACGTTCCAATATCCACCAAAGTCGGGAAGCAATTAAAAAAAAAAAAAAGGTTTAAAACCTGCATTTAAAATAGACAAACCATAGTGATCATACTTTCCTTCACCTAAAGACAAAACAGACCGTTTCCAAAAAAGCAGTGTATACGAATTAAAATGTAATGAGTGAGAAGCAAAATACACGAAAAAAACTGGACGACCAGCAAATCAAAGAGTAAAAGAGCATACAATAATAACACCCAAAATTCCAATTTCGCTATCCATCTAAATGAAAATAACCACAAATTTAATAAAAACTCGGGAGTAAAAATAATACATCAAGTAGAAAAGTAGCCTAAAATTAAATTTTTATGAATCATTGGATATAATAAAATCGTTTAAAACCGATCCAGATTTTTGTTTAAATGACCACATAAACATTTCCAATAGCCATATTTTAAATTTGTTTCCAATAGGAACGGAAAAATCCAATGAGACATAAGGGAAATCCCAAGGTAAAACTTAAACCAATTTAACCTGCATAGCACACTCTCCTTTCAACGATAGATTTATTTTAGATATCTGTTAGATCTCCTCAGGTGAGTACCAATGTTTGATTTCTTGTCTTACATTTTTGAAAACTTTAGTATGTATAATCCATGTGACATAGTACTGCTGTGTGGAAATTGTGGATGTTTTTGAACTGAAAAATATTTTTAACATGGAACATGTTTTACCGTCAAAAACTATACGTTTTGGGGGAATGCCAGGGCGTTACGCATAGTTTGATAGTTTGATATTAGGAGAGCAGGAGCAGGTGAGAGATCAACTCTCATTGTATTAAATACCACTTGTTCACTAATGAGTGTGCTCCTTTTGACTCTGTTTCTAAGAGGTTAACCTCGATTTAACTGGAGATTAACCGATCTTGCTCGATCCCTCTCAGTTTTTTTGTATAAAAAATTACTCTTGTGCATTTTAGCGCCTTCTATGACATTAAATACAAAATGGGTTTTGATGCACATATGCAATTTTTTTTTTTTTGGCTAAAATCACAAAAGTGTTTCCTCAAAACCTGATCTATGCTGAACTTGTGTATTCGGGTCTTTACATTAGACGCGGAATTTCATTTTAAAATGAAACATGAAAAAAAAACCTAAATCCAAAAAATTCAAATGACAGAATTGGTAATCTCACCGACGCACAGTGGAACGAATCAACGAATTTGTTGGACATTGGGCCAATTCTCTAATAACTAAATTTGTCTTTTATTTGGATCTTAAATTATACTTTATACTTCTTTTCAACAAAATCCATAGATAAATTAATGTTAAAATCAAATCTTATAGGAAAAAGTCTGCATTGAAATATATATATTTTTTTAAACTCATATTTTAAAAAAAATCCATTACTTGAGGTAATGCTTTAAATTAACCGTGCAACTACTGGAAAACAACTTATCCATAATAAGATATTTTAGGCAAATAAAACTCGTGATTATTTCAAACGTCTGGGATTTTTCGATGAAAATTAGGAGAAAAAACTCAAATGTAAATTGCGAAAATCGCCTAAAATCGCCAACTAAAACTACCTTCACAGTAAATAACTAGAATGCTTGAAGTTTTTTTTCCATTAGTTGGATTTTTTCTCTTAGGTGCTCTTTTCCGAGAAAATGATTTTTTTCTTTTCTTTTCTAGGTCTTGAGAATTAATTTTAAATGATTTCTGTTGATATTGGCGCTACTTTTCGCAAGTTTTCTTTTGTTTACCTACTTTTGTCTTTTGTTTGTCTGTTTACATTCATTTGTCCTCATATAAAATGCTCAGTTTGTGTGTGTTATTTTAACGACATAGGTGCAATGGTTCCTAAAACAAATTTTCAAGTTTTTCAATTTTTCCAATTTAATCATATAAGTTTTAAAGATTATGACCTGGCATTGGAAACATGGATTAATTCGTTTGGACTGGAACAAATTTCAAATACCGCAAAGTTCTGCTTACGGGAAAAATTAAGAAAATTCAGTAGTAGTTTGAACTCTCGCTGGATTTCGTCCCATAGGAAGATCAATAGTTTTTTGGAGAAGCATGAAAACTGGTTGAATTTGGATTTCATTGTTCCTGAAGATGTTATCCAGAACCTACCTTCATCATCATCATCAACAAGCGCAAGTATACCATCTTGTTCTCAATCATTCGAGCAATTATCTGATAGACAAAGACGGAGAAAAACGGAAAGTTTTAGAAAATGTTCAGAGGATATGTTCGCTTTTGTCATGAAAAAAAGGTTGAAATCTGATGACGTATATTACATTGTTAATTTTATTAGGGAGCATCCAGAACATGTACTAAGTGTCAAAAAATTTTGTGAAAACCTTTTAAATCCAAAGGACCGAGAGAACGAAAAGGCATTAGCATTATATACAGCCGCTGATTTTACTAAGTTTCAGTACAATGCCGTCAGAAATAATGCAAAAGCATTAGGATATACATCACTTTACCCCAGCTACTATCAGATCCAAAAATTAAAAAAAGATTGTTATCCCCCAGAAGAATCCATATCGGTTAGTGACACTGGAGCAAATATCGTATTGCAAAATTTACTTGACCATACTTTTTCTCGGATTTTACAAGTCGTCGGTGGTGAAATAGGGAATGATAACTTTCGTAGTTTAACGTTAAACATTAAGTGGGGATGTGATGGGGCGGGTAACCAATCACAATATAAACAACGTTATTCTTCATCTGAAATTTTCAGCGAAGATTCGGTCATTTTGATTGCCTGTTTAGTACCGATTAATTTGATAAATTCAAAGAATTATCAAATAGTCTGGCAAAATGAATGTCCGTCATCGACCAGATTTTGTAGGCCTATCTCATTTAATTATACGAAAGAAACAGATGAAACTGTAACGTCTTTAGTTCGAGACATTCAGAAACAAATTGATAATTTACTTCCCTATATAAATGACAAAATCTCTATCAATTATAGAATGTTATTAACTATGGTTGATGGCAAAATATGTAATATTTTAACTGAAACTTCTTCAGCTATGAGGTGTTTTTTGTGCAATGCAACACCTAAAGAAATGAACAATTTAAAAATTATTACAAACAAGGAAATAGTTAATGATGAGTATTACTCATTTGGCTTGTCCCCTTTGCATTGTTTGATCAGGTGTTTTGAGTGCTTAATTCACATCTCTTACCGATTAGATTTCAAGTCCTGGAGTGCAAAAACAACAGAGCAAAAGGAGTTACTTGCAAGGAAAAAAAAATCAAGTTCAACATGATTTTAAAATTCAGTTAGGATTTTGTGTAGACCACGTAAGACAAGGTTTTGGTACAAGCAATGATGGAAATATTGCAAGGAAATTGTTTGCCTCCCCAGAAACTTCATCAGCTATAACAGGGGTTGACGAAAATTTAATTAGACGCTTTGCAATAATATTACTAGCTATTTCTTCTGGGTCAATTATAAAACTTGATAACTTTGAAGCCTACACGAAAGAGACAGCACGGTTATATGTATCTCTGTATGGCTGGTATTATATGCCAGTCACCGTGCACAAACTGCTCGTTCACGGAACACTGATAGCCAAAAATGCTATAATACCTATAGGACAATTGTCAGAAGATGCTCAAGAAGCGAATCACAAGTTATTCCGAAATTTCAGACTGTTTCATGCCAGAAAATCATCGAGGCAATCAAACAATCGAGATGTTTTAAATAATTTATTAATAAATTCGGATCCCTTAATTTGGACTCTTAGACCGAGAATAATAAACATTAAACGTGATTTATTACCAGAAGCACAATCACTTATTGTTACTTAGAATATAGAAAAAAGGATCTTAATTAAAATTATGTTGTTATGAGTTTAATTCTGATCGTTATTTAAATAAACAATTGTATATAGGCACCTACATATATTATAATTTTGATGTATCAATTAGTCTTAGGATATTAACTGACAAAAGTAATTATCAATTGTTTATATTATTTTTTTTTAATAATTAAATATTTTAGTTTGTTGCGTTTTATTTTGTAATTTTATTTAATACATATGTATTTATCATTCCATAGAATATTTTATTGCATATATTCTCGTAGTATATAGGTACAATAAATGGTAAGTAAATGATGATAAATTATCCAACATCGAAATATCAAATCAGGAATTCTTACATGTTTCCTCTGATCTGATCATGATTAGCATATCATTTAATAGTCCATTCAAAAAGCTTTAAAACGGTACCAATAGCATTATTCTAGGAGAAGCAGAAGCGGAGATATTAACGAATGTCCATTCCGCCCTAACGTTCGTTCCACTGTGCGACGATATGACTACCATTGACGGTTAACATGGCAACCCCTAAAACATGTTCCATGTTATTCTTTCTTTAGCTGACAGGCTTAATAGGGCCAGTTTTTGCTTTATAACATTTATCGCAAGACCTACAGTTTAGGAACTGTATTTTCTATCTATATCTTTGTTTATTTCGAATAACCATTTATCGTTAATTTAATTCAAATTATTAATTTCAGTGATAATCTACAGACTGGGACAACGAAGAGGAAGTAGCACAAATGCCATGAAAGCTGGGTGCATGGCTGGCTGGGACCGAGGCACCTCCATGCTAAAAGGCACAAAGGAACTAGAAGAAGAAGATTTGAGTAATTTGATCCATTTAATTCTAAAAACGTAAATTGGAAAAAGCAGTAGATTATAGGTATAAATATTAAAATTCTCTTGTTTTTCCTATTCAGGGAGAAATTGGGTTTTTCTTTTTTTTTTTTTTTTTTTTTTTTTTTTTTTTTTACTGCTGCTGTTTCCACAACTTTACATATGATTTGAAAGCAAACTTATAACGTTAAAAAGGTATTTTATCAGTTACGTTTGTTAGCTGATATCCTTCACAACTAATTTCTATGCTAATATTGACATCATTAGCAGATCTCAAGAAGATAATGCCACATAAGGAAGCTGGTTTTAGATCTGCCAGGATCTGACGATTTTTGACAGCTGAAGGATATCTTAGGCCACGCTTCTTCCCGAAAATTTAATTTTTATCTGTTTCAAAATTGAATTAACTATTTCCTTTATTGAAAAGGATAATCTCTCTTCCCACCTGATCCTTTTCACAGGACTTTCAGTTACTTCTGTAGCTCTACAGCCCCGAGTGGACCTTGTCACCCCCAACTATGCTACACCAGTCCTGTCTACATAATGCTTTCGACTTCCAGTTCCTCACAACAAACGTCCGGAGGTCTCCTTTAACATCCTGCATCTTCTTCTGAGAAGTCCTCTCTTCCTGCTACCGAACATTGTCCATTGAATCGCTGTAAAAAGTGTATTGAAGCAGGAGGAGAGTGTTTTGAATAATTTAATAAAAATATTTGAATAAATTATTGTTTCATTTTTCTGGATCCAGTCCCGGAATATGATTGCCACACTGTGTATGTGGGTGCTGTGCTCAACTGTAAAAATAAGATATCGACAGAAGTAAAAAAAAAGGATTACTGCAGTTAACCGAGCTTATTTCTCGAACATGAAGCTTTTCCGATCTTCGCTCTTTTCACGAGCAACAAAGATAAAATTATATAAAACCTTAATAAGGCATATCGTGATATATTTTGCAGAAACATGGACCCTGTGTATCTCCACAATAAATGCACGGAGAATTTTTTAAAGAAAAAATTGTACAGTTGTATGAAATCTAACTAGAGTCTACCCGTCAATTTTGGAGGCGGACTAGGTAGGTGGAGGGGGGGATCCATCGGGTTCATTCGGAAGTCGTCGGTGGTCATCGGCTTCGGCATGCCTCATTGTTCTTGCCATTCCGTTGTCAACACTCTTTGAGTTAGATTATTTGTTTTTGCTGCGACATCGATAAATGGTCTTATAAGAATTGTAATAAATCATTTCACAACAGCAATTTAAATCGGCATAACAAAACGAAACATACAGGACAAAATTATTCTTGTACGGAATGCTTTAAAACTTCAGAAGTGACTTCATAAGTTTTCATTAGTGTGTGGTTAAGCCTGAAATTTGGCGCAATACAATCAAGAATTGATCACCGACGGTCACTTGTGTCATTACATTTAAAGTGATCCAAAAAAATAATAAATTGACTGCTTGGTTATTTTTAAAAATATGAAACATCTCAGGTTGTTTCCTCTATGTCTCAAGACATACAAACCAATTTTTTAAATTTGGTTGTAGTTTATTTACCTATCATTCCGTATTCTATATGAAAATCACAGGACAAGTTGAGTATAAAATCCATCGAAATTCCACTATCTGTAAATTTTTTTCAAGAGAAAAAAAGTCAAATGGAATGTGATTATTTTTTTTATTTGTTGATAAAGGTTTGTAGTATAACCACAAATAATATCAATTGTACAATAAAGCCCCTATTTTTTTTTTTATGAACTTTAAAAGAACCGGTCTTTATTTTAAAATCGTTCATTTTGTCTTTCAATAGCAATTGGACTGGATAATAAAGCCTGAAAGTTACACTAATTGTAGTTCTTAGGAACATGTTTCAAGAGAATAAAGAAACTTGTGTATTTCACTAAGAAAAAGGTTTTAAGAGTTGACTGTTAGTTAAACCACTTCAGTGACAATAAAGACGCAAGTGCCGATGACCGCCGACGACTTCCGAATGAACCCGATGGCCCCCCACTCCACCTACCTAGTCCACCTCCAAAATTGACGTATAGACTCTAGTTAGATTTCATTCAACTGTAAAATTTTTTCTTTAGAAAATTCTCCGTGCATTTATTGTGGAGATACACAGGATCCATGTTTCTGCAAATATATAACGATAGGCCTTATTAAAGTTTTATATAATTTTATCTTTTTTGCTTGTGAAAAGAGCGAAGATCGGAAAAGCTTCATATTCGAGAAATAGGATCGGTTACCTGCCATAATCCCATTTTTACAGTTGAGCTCAGACCCACATACACAGTGCGGCAATTATATTCCGGGACTGGATTTAGAAAAATGAAACAAAACAATTTTATTCAAATATTTTTATTAAATTATTCGAAATACTCTCCTCCTGCTGCAATACACTTTTTACAGCGATTCCATAGTGATTCAAATGCCTGCTCAAACTCAATTTTCGGTATTGCCTCTAATATGCGCTTAGACTCTCTTTGGATGGTTTCAACTTCATTTTTGGATAAATTGAAGTCACATGGTGCTAAATCGGAGGAATACGGCGAATGATTCAACACACAGACTTGATTTCGTGCCAAAAATTAACGAACAATTAATGATTTGTGACACGGTTGCATTACCGTGTAACAAACACCAGTCATCAGAATTGCGATATTCTGGTCGAATTCGACGAACAATAACAGCCCGTTGTTCCATTATTGTTTTCCGACACGTAACAAAATAAACTGATAAACAAAATATCAAAAACAATGATAAATGGGGGTCACCTGTGGTGTAGTGGTTAGCATAGCAACCTACTAAACCCAAAATCGCGGGTTCACAGCCCGGCAGATGACCTTAGGATTTTTTAAAGGGAGTAAAAAATCCTTAGCTTTGCCGGACGTAAAATGGGAGTCCCGAGCCTGTGCGATGTCAGGTACTCGTTAAAGATCCCTATCCTAATTATACCTGGATAGGCAAAATTTAGGACTCCCACCGTGGCATCGTCCGATTAGCCATAGCAGCATAAAGTGACGTTAAACGAAATAAACAAACAACAATGATAAGTATCAACCCATTTAAATAAAAGTTTTAGGTTATGTTCATATATGTCCAAACTTCATATGATAGAAAATTTAAACAGATGTCGCTACTGGTTGCTAAGATATAGCTTCAGTCCCGGAATTGCCGCACTGTGTAGGTAAATGTTTTCACATTTTTAAATGAGATCCTTCTATGGTTAGATTTTCTCTAATTCTTTAACTATTATTGTTTAATGTTGAATTATTTGTTATTATTAACGTACATATATTGTTGGTTTTGGCCTCATTTATTTTCAAACCAATTACCTCGCCTTAAGCTCTTAAGGTGTGGTTCCGCATGGAGCAGCCAGCCGCAGCAGCTGCGTCTGCCAGACGCCGCGGCTGGAAGCTGAGCACTGCTTCAGTTGGTTTTAATAGAAGTGTTGCAAGAGGGACAGCTGCGGCTGCCGCCAGGAATTTGAGAAGCTGAGCTGCTGCGTTCGGACTGTTCTAGGGACCAGTCCAGGCGGTGCTCCTTCGCGTCTGTGGTATGCAAACCCACATCACCAAAGTTTCTTGTACCATTTTAAACTGTATATGTTATGTATATATGGTATTTTTCAGAAACAATTCTTAAAAATACATTACAGAACACAATTTCCATGTTTTATAAATATAAATATACATTTGTTATTAATTTGATACAACCTCAGGTTGAAATAACACAATTTATTTATATATAAATATCTCTTACATAATTATACTACATGATAAAAATTATTTTACGAAAACAGTGTTGACAATAAAATGTTCATTGGACAAAACAGTAATAAAGAAACTGGAACTTTATACATCATCTAAAAGAAACCAATAAAATTGTGGTTCCAGCGAGTTTTCTAAATTGTCTTTATGTATATTGTGAAATCACCAAAGGGATTGGTTTGTTTTCTGGTCTTCCCGCAATTTGCTAGATTTCAGGCCTACCCACAGTTTGTTAGTTTTCATAATACGGCTCGTTGAGCTCCCGTTTATTAAAAAGTTTAATTTGAAATGGCACGTTTTAGTACGTTAGAGAAATATAAATATAGAGAAATTATAAAATCTAATTGAATGAAGTTCAGCCGGAAAAACTTCGTCGTTCTGGAGGTGCAGCTCAATCAACGAAGAGAGAAAACCTTCTTCTCTTCTTCGGGAAAACATAGGGTCAATTGATCTGTTCATAACATGGAACTCCTCTTCCTCCATTAACAATCACACCAGGGCTCTTCTCAATATACTCCGCTGAACTGATAAACTTCCAGCCGCAGCGTCTGGAAGTTACATGTGGAACCACCCTGAACGAAGCAGCTGCGGCTGGCTGCTTCATGCGGAACCCTACCTTTAACAAACCAAACACGCCTAGTAAGGCTTGTCTACTCCTCGATACTAAACAAATATCAACCGGATATGCACAAAGTTGATTAGACAGTATATCTCTATTGATATTCAGCTTTTTTACAACACTGTGCAGCGCGAGATTAAATAATGTAGCAGGTAACGCATCTCCTTGTCAGGCCACTAAAGGATACTATTTCGAGATCTAACAAGCTCTTTGTTATCTTTTGATTAATTTTATATTTATTTATTTTATATTTTTATATTTTATTAAATATTAATTTTTAAAAGGATCCTATTTTTTTCGATCTTGATTCTTTGGATTTTGCTATAAGGACAATGTTTTACAGATCTGACGATTTTTTTAGGCCGAAGGACATCCTTGGCCGCTCTCTCCATCCACAATTAGAATTAGCTTTTTCGTCCTTAAGGATAATATGTTTTTAACGGTTTTTAAGGACACTGTTTTACAGATCTGCCAGGATCTGACGATTTTTTGAGGCCGAAGGACAACCTTGGCCACTCTCTCCATCCACAATTAGAATTAGCTTTTTCGTCCTTAAGGATGCTGTTTTAATGGGTTTTTTTAAATTTGGACACTGTTTTACAGATCTGCCAGGATCTGACGATTTTTTGAGGCCGAAGGACAACCTTGGCCACTCTCTCCATCCACAATTAGAATTAGCTTTTTCGTCCTTAAGGATGCTGTTTTAATGGTTTTTTTTAAATTTGGACACTGTTTTACAGATCTGCCAGGATCTGACGATTTTTTGAGGCCGAAGGACATCCTTGGCCACTCTCTCCATCCACAATTAGAATTAGCTTTTTCGTCCTTAAGGATTGCTGCTTTAACGGTTTTTTAAGTTATTCAAAGGATAACTTCCTCCATTGTTGTCCTCCAGGATACTGTTTTAAAATATTTAACGGTTTTAAGATGACGGGCCTTAAAAGAACACTTTTTTGAAATATTAGACTATTTAACTGTTTTAAGATGGCGGAAGGATATTAATTCGTTGTTAACGCATTCTACGGGAGGCTGGAGATAGTTTTTCAACGCTAACGACCCCTTCCCGTTTACTCTTATTGCTAAGGACACTGTTTTACAGATCTGCCAGGATCTGACGATTTTTTGAGGCCGGAGGACATCCTTGGCCACTCTCTCCATCCACAATTAGAATTAGCTTTTTCGTCCTTAAGGATTGCTGTTTTAACGGTTTTTTAAGTTATCCGAAGGATAACTACCTCCATTGTTGTCCTCCAGGATACTGTTTTAAAATATTTAACGGCTTTAAGATGGCGGGCCTTAAAAGGACAGTTTTTTTAAAAATATTTAACGATTTAACTGTTTTAAGATGGCGGAAGGATATTAATTCGTTGTTAACGCATTCTATGGGAGGCTGGAGATAGTTTTTCAACACTAACGACCCCTTGCCGTTTACTCTTTTAGTAAAGAAGTACGATTTTGGTATTTAATGTCATTGTTGTAACACGTTTAATTTAATAGATTATTATACTCAAAGCCACTAAACGCGTTCAGAACTTAAAAAAATGAGAAAACCGAGAAAACGAAAATAAAACTATGTTTAATTGTAATACTGGTCCTGAAATAAAATACAAAATTTTGATAATTTTTCTATTTTAATCACAAGACCATTTCATTATCTTTGTTTTGAAAAAGAGACACTTTTACTTATGCAGTACCGTTTTGCAGCCGCCCTTTCTCATATCGATTTCATCGTGGCAGCAAGGACCTCTTCCACGCCTCTTCACCTTCGGTGGGCAGCTCATCCTCATCGGGTGGTCAGGCTCCTTGCAGAAACCGTACCTTCAGTCATAAAAAAAAAAAAAAAAAAAAAAAAAAAAAAAAAAAAAAAAAAAAAAAAAAAAAAAAAATTATTTAAAAAATTGAATTAATATATGACTAAATTAAAATCTACAACAATTTAACTGAAATTATAAACAATGAATATTTATTAGTCGCGGGTTTTCTCATACGAAAAGAGCTTGAATTTTTTTCATAAGAGAAAATGTTCACTAATAATAGACATTATATTTAGTCCAGTCAATAAACGCATTGTAGATGAAGCAATAGGGCAGCTGGACGCCCTAAAAGAAATAGCTGAAAGAGTAGCTTTACAAATATCGTTCGAAAAAACGAATTCATGGCTACGGATCGAAACTTTCGGGAAAAAACAGTTAAAACAAAATATGGGGAAATCAGGGTCACAAATAGCTTCAAGTATTTGGGACAGATTATTTGTAGTAATGGTTCCGAGAAAAGGGGAATAAAGGAGAGGTTGGCCAAGATGGAAAGACTCAGCTTTGCCACTAGTAGCCTATACTGTAAAAAAGGTCATTCAATAAGAGCGAAGATTAGACACTACAACGCTGTTGTCAAGCCAGTTATTCTGTATGGAATGGAGACCGCTTCTCATCCTGGCTCAAGGAAACTTTTGGAAGTAGAGAGGAAGATCGTGAGAAAAATTTATGGGCCAATAAAATTACCGGAAGGATATAGGCTGAGGCCTTTCAGAAGATTATACTGAGAAATGGATGACCTGGAAACGGACATTAGGTTAAGGAGGCTACGTTTCTACGGTCATATGATCAGGATTAACCAGAACAGAATAAATAGGAAGATCTTTGGGAAAATGTGGGGATATAAAGGGGTTGGGGGGTACATTGGACAGATGAAGAAAGAAACTGTGTTAGAAAACACATCTAGTAAATATGCGGTATATATGAGATATAATGACATGAATAAAACTTGTAGAGGAACTACCCATTGATAGTACTCTAATGAATATTTACAAAAGAAGATCACGAGGCCATTTTCTTTTCAGACACCTCGGAGGATCACCAAGAATGGAATGGGAAGCAAGTTGTGCAACAAGTGGATCTGACAGTGAGTTTATTATGAAAGGCAAGGTATCTGGTTCGTGCCAAATCAGCAACATATGGGATATTAAGGTCATTCTGGATCAGTTCATTTGTGACAAAGTAAGGAGCATCTAGGATTTTTCGAAGGATTTTGGATTGGAGTGATTGGATGCGGAAAGAATTCGATGGTTTAGTGGATCTCCATAACTCTATTCCGTAAGTCCAAATAGGTCTGATAATTATCATATAGATGAGTTTTTTGTAGTGAATCAGGAGATTTGAAAGTTTGTCAAGTAGGTGTTGTAGTAGTCGAAATCGTGCAGCTTCTTGTCTTTTCAATCTTGTATGATGGTTCCAGGTAAGTCTCTTGTCCAGATAAAATCCAAGGTATCTTATTTATCCTACATCATTATTTAATGGTACTCCATTAACGGATACAGGAGGACAGGATGAGGTAGGTTTTTGACGTAGGGTAAAGGTTATTTGCTGGTTCCTAAAATTAACTTTATTTTTCAATTTTGAGTAGTATGCGAGTGTATTTTTGTATTTATGTATCATATGTTTGTATTTATATATTATCTTATTTTTGTAATGAAGTGATATGCTTATAGTGGAAGGTTATAAATCAGTGATTTCTTAATTTTTTTTGTTTTATTTTTTGTTTTTTAGCGCTGAGTTGATTTCGATAAAATTTCTAAGGGACCAAAAAAATTTTTCTTTTAAGCTTCATCAGGGACCACTAACATTTATTACATAACATCAGTTTATGGTTAGATACATATTCTGGGAGCAGTTACAAGTTCGTTGGTTATGGAATATCAATTCCGTAACTGGTCTCCTATAAGTGATTTAAGATAGTCAGGTATAAAACTTTGTTTTGAATTTTTTTTTTTTTTTATTACTTTTTCGGTGATGATTACAGGATTTACCAATATAATTTGAAAATGATCGCTGCAACGGATTTCAGAGACGATTTCAAAGACGAATATTGGTTAATAGGTATAGTAGATCAGGTTTAGAGTACTTTCGAGTGATTAAATTTGGTACCTTCATATAGGAGTACGAATGGAGGTAGTAATTCCTGTATTAAAAGATTTTTTATTTGTAAACATATTTAAAATACGATTAATGAGGATTAAAATCTTATATCGTCATATGCTTACATTCAGGAAATCTTTCGGAATTAGAAAAATAATTAATTGATATAAAGAAACTGTGCTGTATCTAACATTGATATAATTTGAAGGAAGTAGTTGAACAACCTCCTTGTGTTTATAAAACTCCAATGAAATTATTTAATTAATTATTATAATCATCACAAAACTCCGAATATTTGATAATTGCGAGGAAGTGAAGAGTAATTTACCTTAAAACCAAAGGTGTGATACCAGCATCAAACCAAATTATAGAATATTAGCCTATTATGATTATAGGAATAAAACTATTTTAATTATAAATAAAATAGAATAAATTACATCAAATATTGTACACAATAAATTAAATATAAGAAATAACATAATAAATTATAGCATATAAATAATATATATTCACTTTAATTAGCATTAAATATAAATTATAACAGACGATTCGTGTATAATTATCATAATTAGCATATCATTGTAAATTATAAATATAATTATAATTAAATATAACAGGAACTAGATGGCCGTGCGAGCTGGAGCGAGGGATTCTGGGTGCACCCAGCCTCTAAGGAGATCATATGGCCATTGATCGTGGAGCTCATCACCTCTTTGTATAACCGCTGGTCTCACATAATATGATTAATATGACTTATGGTGACTCAATGGCCGAGTGAGTTGGGGCGAGGGTCTGTTTCACAGGGGAAGGTATTTCTACCGTTCCATGTGGAGTATCGTTAGTTTATTCATCTTTGTATTGCTGTCGAATAGTGTTTTTATTGTAGTCGAAAATCATAGTTTGCCCAACAGATTGAATAATGATATTACTAAGATTTGCCACAAAATATCTTACCACAACTTCATCACGATATTTCACCTGAAGTTCAACAAAATATGATTTTCCAACACCATGGTTCTCCTTCACATTATTCGAAAGTAATACAAATATAAACCAACGATATACATGGATAGGTAAAAATGCCTTCCCCTGTAAAAACAGACTCATCTGCCCATAAAACTCACCTCAAAAAGTAGTATTCTTCAACACAATCTGCATTCAGAAGCTAGCGGCTACGTTCAAAAATGTTGATTATAGTCTATGTTGATTACCATTACATTTTAAACATTACATTGAAAATCTAATAAAACAAATCTTAAATAATAATAATAAATAGATAAATGTAATAACATTAGATCATCTGATTGACAGTTTTCCTTTATTTTCTATTGAACAATCATTTTTTTCTTTGCTTTTTATTCCAATGAAGAGTTTATTATGTTTAAAATGCATATTTTCATTAAGGGATTGTAATAATGTTTTATTTACACAGGTAACTGATTTGTATGCCAAATGAGAACACCATGTTTTTTTCAGTTTCAAAAGTACATTTCCCCAAGAAATATAAACAAAATCATTACGTTTAACATATCATTCGAAAGCTAATAAAATTTGCAAGTTTTTGTGAGATTTGACGTTTTGTGGATAGTTTTTTAAAAAAACGGTGAGCGTTGAAGTAATATAAGACATTGTGACTTCTACAAATAAGGTGATGATCAAGCTGTTCTTTAGGTTACAAGTAAGTAAAACTCAAGGTTACCTGTACTCAGCTCTTAGAGGAAATTTAATGCTAAATTCGAAAATGTGGTCAAAGTTTGAAAAATATTTAAACAAAATGGAGATATTACAGCTCTTATGGTAAAAAAACGTGGTTTCCTCAAAAAAGTCTTTGATTTATCGTATATCTGCAACAGATTGGAATAGAAAGGTGAGGTCTGCGGCATTTGTCTACATTTTTGATCTAGTTTGACACATTTTTTTTTTTTTTTTTTTTTTTTTTTTTTTTGCACTAAGAGATACTCACCCTTTAGAGTTAATCGAGCAGTGTTGCTGACGAACCAGTAGTTGCTGATAGCTAACGGATAAACAAAATTCCAATACATATGCTTACAAATGTTTCGGGACTTAAGACGCTTTATTCCCTAAGAAGCCTAGAGGAGTAAGTAAAACAGGACAGAAATTGAACATTAAGATAATTAAAGCTATTTTGATAAAATTCCTTAAGTGTGAGGATTATAAATGCTATATTTAAACCGTTTTGTAAGATTCAGTTTGATTGAGCACTGATTTATTTTGAATCTCTTTCATGCCATTCTCTCTCCCTTAAAAATTAACATTTAAAACCTAAGCAATCATGAATCTGCCCAACTTTAGTTTGAATGACCCAATGTCATATTTGAGAAAATAAATGTAGAATATAGACATTGTTTGAATAACAGATGCGGCTACTTCCTTCTTTCCTTGGCATTAGACTATAAAGGATTGTATAAAAAATAATTATTCTATTCATATTTAAATAAACTTTTCTATTTACGGTGGCTCCAAAAAGTAATGGCACACCCACATTTTTTCTAATATCTTAGAAGTATAAAGGCTAATTGTTTGTTACTTTATTTGTTTAAAAAGTAGTACGCAACTTTTATTTTTTATTGGCAATTGATTGTGCTAATTGAAAATAAACTGTAATTAAAAAAAAAAAAATTTGAATTTCAAGGGTCACAACAGTATTGGTATAGTTATATAAACTTACAAGGGAACGTTTGCAGTTGTAACTCACAGATTTGAATGCCGATTTTTGTGTGGGTAGTAGGGACCTATAATAGTGCAAAACTAGAGTTATAGCCGCCAATGGGCATTAGGAAGTCGAGAAAATAAATAAAATATGAAAATCACGTTTTATTTTTTTTCTCAGCTCTCAGTCAAGATAGAGAAATGATTCTTTCACGTTTAATTGCAGTTATGTAATTTTAAAGGTAAAAAAAAAAATATTTTTGATTTCGACAAGATTACGTTTCTACACGTTTTTTTGAGATGAGGGATCTGGAAATAATAGCAGTTTTTAGTTTAAAAATTTTCCTCACCTATATTATATAAATAAGACGTTTTAAAATGACATTTTTATTTCAAATTGCATAGAAATCCTAAGATTGATGAATAATCTAAAATTAATATCAGGTTTTGGTTAAAAAATACGTATATCGTTTTTAAATGGTCTTATTTGAAATTCATTGTGTAAAAACTAAAATAATAATAGAAATTGATCACTCTAAAACGTCTTATTTATATAATATTCCTCATCTCAAAAAGCATGTAAAAACTCAATTTTATCGATATAGTGTCTTGAGCATAACAAAAGTTTTTCTATATCTATTTGCATACATAATTGCAATTTAACGTGAAAGAATCATATCTCTATCTTGACTGAGAGCTGAGAAAAAAAATAATACATGCTTTGCATATTTTATTTTTTTTCTCGGCTCCTAATGCCCATTGGCGGCTATAACTAGTTTTGCACTATTATGGGTCCCTACTACCCACACAAAAATCGGCATTCAAATCTGTGAGTTACAACTGTGAACGTGGTTTCAACAAGATGGGGCCACTTGCCATACATCAAATAAAGCAATGGAAGCTGTTAACGAATTAATCCCTAATAATGTCACTTCGCTTTGGGGTTAACATCAACTGGCCTCTCAGAAACCTCGACCTTAGTCCACTTGACTATTTTGCATGGAGATACCTTAAAAGTAAGGTCTACGAGATTAATCCGACGAGCCTGACGCAATTGAAGCAAAACATCAGGTCAGAAAGGGCAGCAATATCGAGAGCTATGTGCCAGCATGTGATTGCCAATCTTGGTTCCCGATTAGAACAGTGCCAGCAGCATGACGGTCACCATTTAGATAACATCATCTTTCCCAAATAATTTTCCACTTTATATTGTAATAATTAACAATAAACTTTATTTTTTTATTGTAAGTAGTTTTTGTTTTAGCGAAGTAACAAATACCCGATACACTTTTTGGAGACCTTGTATAAGGGTTCATGTCTATTGTGTTAGTTAAAATTATTAAATCTTTAAATAATGTACAAAATTTATTAATATAATTTTATTTTAATGAGGACGATAACTTCAGTTTTTTTTGTTTTTTTTTGGAGTTTTTTGTATAAGATATTCATCTTTTTACTTTGCGAGGATCCCTTGTAAATCTTTTTACCCCAGGGCAGTAAGGGTTACGCCTACGCTTCCTAGGTTTTGGGGGACAATTCTTCCTCATCGGCTCATCGTTCGTGCGGTAAAAACCGTACCTTGAGTTATAATGAATCAAAGTTTAAAAAGTAAAAATACAACATAACATCAATTCATCGACCTAATAAATTAAATATATAATTACACAGGTTTAACGTTCCAGACAGAAATGGACATCGTCCTTTAGGCTGTAAGAAGAAAAAAAAAACGACTTCATATTCATATGGTAAGGCTTATTAGTCCAGTGGCTACAGAGAAGGTGATTGTTGCATGGAGATGTGTACAGCAAATTTTTGTTCTGGGTTCTTCCCTTACGCATATACTCGTAGATAATTTTTATCAAGGGTACGCGTACCTGCTATGGGGAGATTTTTCGCAAAATGGCCGCCAATATCGACCAAAATGACATCAGGGAAAACCATATAACTCTTTAACTAGTCGCTCTAGTTAGAATTGTTTAGAACAGATACACTGTTTTACAGATCTGCCAGGATCTGACGATTTTTTGAGGCCGAAGGACATCCTTGGCCACTCTCCTTCCACAATTAAAATTAGCTTTTTCGTCCTTAAGGATGCTGTTTTAAGATGGCGGATTTTTATTAGTTTTTTTCGTCTTTAAGAATAATATAACGGTATTTTTAGTTATCCGAAGGATAACTTCCGCCATTGTTGTCCTTAAAAGGACACTTTTTTTGAAATATTAGACTATTTAAATGTTTTAAGATGGCTATAAGGACACTATTTTACAGATCTGCCAGGATCTGACGATTTTTTGCCGCCGAAGGACATCCTTGGCTACTCTCTCCTTCCACAATTAGAATTAGCTTTATCGTCCTTAAGGATTGCTTTTTTAATGGTTTTTAAGTTATCCGATGGAAAACTTCCGCCATTGTTGTCCTTTTAAGGTCCGCCATCTTAAAACCGTTAAATATTTTAAAACAATATCCTGGAGGACAACAATGGCGGAAGTTATCGTTCGGATAACTTAAAAACCGTTAATACAGCATCCTTAAGGAAGAAAACTTATTCTAATTGTTGAAGGAGAGAGTAGCCAAGGATGTCCTTCGGCCTCAAAAAATCGTCAGAACCTGGCAGATCTGTAAAACAGTGTCCTTATAACAGGAGCTATCTCTTAATCCCTCCCCGAACCCCCACCGCCACTCTTCTATATCGTACCTTTTTAGCAAAAAGAGTAAATTTTAAAAATAAATAGAATAAATTCAGGTTTTTTTTTTTTTTTTTTACATTTTCGTGTACTCCAACCTAGCTAGGTAGTATATATTTAAAAAGAAGTGCAGTTTACACAATGTGCTGCTTCCACAGCATGTTCCCCTCTAATGAAATAAATCAATTTTGGTTTCTTTTTGGGATTGAGAAAATCTCAAGATTTGTTCCATTTCATGACGTATCCAAAGGTTTAGACTAACAAGTTATGTAAATTCTGCCGGCCATATACTCACTGACTGGATGTGATATGACGAGTAAATTTGGAAAAAAACACTCTGCGCTTTCTCAAGCCAAAGGACTCTGTGCATACCTTATGAAAGATTCTGGAAAGGAATAACTGACAGATAATATGATTCAAAAAGCTGAGGAATACTTGACAAAAGTACTGAGCGGAGGCTGTAATAACAATAATGAGCTTGGAGCAACTAAATATCACCAAATGAAAAAGTTAGACTCCACAAAGATTCCTTCAGCATCTTCCGAGTGTTTTTCTGGACATAAAAAGAGTATATTTACAAATTGCTCTGTAGTGCAATCTGTTGGAAGAGCAAAATTCGTTATATCTTGACCATTCTTACTATGGGCATAAAGAATGTTAATCATGGTGGATGTCAAATATTATTTAACGCAATCTATCAGAAAAAATTCCACACCCATGCTCTCTCTACCAAGGGTTGCGGGTTTCACAAGAAGTGTCCATGGGCATTAAACTCTACCTCATGTTCTAAATTTTGGAAATGTGGTTTACCGACAAGTTGTAAAAATCCTGTTCTAATCATTTGTTGTCCTTTATTAATATTTGCTGGAATGAGATGTTTCAGAGATACAATTATGACATACTCAGTTGTAGTACACGAAAATGTTAAAAAAAAAAAAAAAAAAAACCTGAATTTATTCTATTTATTTTTAAAATTTACTCTTTTTGCTAAAAAGGTCCGATATAGAAGAGTGGCGGTGGGGGTTCGGGGCGGGATTAAGAGATGGCTCCTGTTATAAGGACACTGTTTTACAGATCTGCCAGGTTCTGACGATTTTTTGAGGCCGAAGGACATCCTTGGCCACTCTCTCCTTCAACAATTAGAATAAGTTTTCTTCCTTAAGGATGCTGTATTAACGGTTTTTAAGTTATCCGAACGATAACTTCCGCCATTGTTGTCCTCCAGGATATTGTTTTAAAATATTTAACGGTTTTAAGATGGCGGACCTTAAAAGGACAACAATGGCGGAAGTTTTCCATCGGATAACTTAAAAACCATTAAAAAAGCAATCCTTAAGGACGATAAAGCTAATTCTAATTGTGGAAGGAGAGAGTGGCCAAGGATGTCCTTCGGCGGCAAAAAATCGTCAGATCCTGGCAGATCTGTAAAATAGTGTCCTTATAGCCATCTTAAAACATTTAAATAGTCTAATATTTCAAAAAAAGTGTCCTTTTAAGGACAACAATGGCGGAAGTTATCCTTCGGATAACTAAAAATACCGTTATATTATTCTTAAAGACGAAAAAAACTAATAAAAATCCGCCATCTTAAAACAGCATCCTTAAGGACGATCTAAAATACCTTTATTCAATGTAAGAAAGTGTTTTAAGCAACTTTTATCCTTTAGAATTATTTGCTAGAGCGACTATTTAAAGAGATATTTGGATTTTCCTGATGTAATTTTGGTCGATATTGGCGGCCATTTTGCGAAAAATCTCCCCATAGCAGAAACGCGTACCCTTGATAAAAATGATCTATATAGGCAAGAGAAGCATCCAGAACAAAAATTTGCTGTACACATCTCCATGCAACATTCACCTTCTCTGTAGCTCCTAGACTAAACAGACAATGGGCTCAGAGAAACAATCAATATACGTCATGGTCACCCCATATCAAATCAATACAGGGTACAAACCTGACCACCTCAGATTTTTATGAAATTATGGTGTTATTTTCCTGACAAGGGGACGTTTTGACTTGTAACTCACCGGTTTGAATGACGATTTTTGCGTAGGTAGTAGGAACCTATAATAGTTCAAAACTAGAGTTATAGCCGCCAAAGAGCATCAGGAGCCGAGTGGTGCGTTAAATCGATATTTGAGGTCAGTTCTTAATGAAACACATTTTTCACTGATTTACAGCAGAATCCATCGGAATTTTGTCTTTTTTTTTTGGGGGGGGGGTTGAGCACCCTAAAGCCGGGTCGTGTCTTGAGCATAACAAAGGTATTTTTATTACAAATAATATACAAAACTACAATTTAACGTGAATGAATCATTTCTCTATCTTACCTGAGAGCTGAGAGAAAAAAAAGTAAAACTTTTTAATTAAAACAAATACTAAAATATTTCGGCTCCCAATGCCTAAAGGGTTTTATGGTGCTTTAAATCGAGATTTGAGGTCAGTTGTTCATGAAAAAAAAGTTTCCACTGATTTATAGCGGATTTCCTTGAAATTTTGTCTTTTTTGAGCTCCCTAAAGCCGGATAGTGCCTTGAGCATAACAAAAGTATTTTTATATCTAATTGCATACATAACTGCAATTGAACGTGAAAGAATCATTTCTCTATCTTGACTAAGAGCTGAGAAAAAAAATAAAACGTGATCGTCATATTTTTTTTTTTTTCTCGGCTCCTGATGCTCATTGGTGGCTATAACTCTAGTTTTGCAGTATTATAGGTCCCTACTACCCACACAGAAATCTGCATTCAAATCTGTGAGTTACAAGTCAAAACGTCCCCTTGTCAGTTTTAAATGTTTTTTTTTTTCATTTGATGTACAACACAACACACATTGTTATAAACAATTTTTTTGGTAATTGTTCGGATCGGCGACACCACCAAACTGCCTTGACCCGCGCTACACCGACCAGTTCGATCATTACGCTTCACCTCATGTTTACATTTTTCGATAGTTCATTCCTATAACCTCACATGTAAACAGTCACTTCTACAGTCTCAACTTGGATTGTGTTGTTTAGTTTGTTATATTGATATTTAGACTTCTTAAATGTAAATAAGTGAAACAGAAGTTAACAAAATGAGTTTCATAAAGGATTAAGTGTTTTATGAATTTATGTTTTCTTATTTCATCTTATCTTATGTGTAAAAGTTTTACAAAACTTAAGAAGATTAATTTGTACATGGATTTGGTGTTTTACATATTTATATTTGTTCTAATCACAAATAATCACAATCACAAATAATCACAGAATAAGAGGTAAATGACACATTACTATATAATTGTAGAACTATTGGTATAATGTTATAGATTAATGTGTTTTTTAAAAAAAATTAGAAGCCTGATGATGGAACATTGTCTCCGAAACATGTAGCTACAAATGTTAAATAAATAGGAGTTATGCCAAATAAATACTTAAGGATTCTGTCTTTTTTATATTTATAATTTGTTATTTTCACTTCTCTGACAGAAAGTTCATCAGGAATTAACTTTACTGCTGGTTCAGTAGTATATTAATTGTTGATTAAATTTATATTAATTCAAAATTGATTTAGTGTCTCATATTTCGATACTTCCTTATTTCCGCATTAATATTTCCTTATTTCTCATTTTAATATTAGAAGGTAAACAAAAGTTAATATTACTTTGAACAGGGATTTAGAGTTTCTCAGTAAATGTAGGAGAATAACCTTTCCCCTCTAAAAGCAGTGACTAGAACATCGAAATAAATCGGAACAAGGTAAGAATCAATAAAAGGTATTCTGGGCGCGTTTAGGGGTTAGAGTCACCGATCCGAACAATTACCTTTTTTTTTTTTTTTTTTTGAGACTCAATTCAAAATTTCTGTTTTTCTCAAAAAATGTATGTTGCAAATTCCTATAAATATTTCACATTTTTGGTTTGTGATTTCCGAAAGTTCACAATGGGAGGCAAATGGGTTCATAATCCAAAAACTGAATTTCTGACAAGGAAAATGAAGATATATGAAGAGGAAATAGTTCAAAAGAACTAGAGATCGGCTAAAAAAAAAAAAAGAAAAGATTTTTGAGGCCGAAGGACATCCTTGGCCACTCTCTCCTTCCACAATTAGAATTAGCTTTTTCGTCCTTATGGATGGTGTTTTAAGATGGAGGGATTTTATAAGTTTTTTCCCGTCCTTAAGGATAATATGTTTTTAACGGTTTTTGAAGTTGTCCGAAGCATAACATCCACCATTGTTGTCCTCCAGGATACTGTTTTAAAATATTTAGCGGTTTTAAGATGGCGGATTCCACCATTGTTGTCCTTATAAGGACACTTTCTTTAAATATCCGATGATTTAAAAATGAGGTTGCAATAATTCCCCGTTCAATGGAAGCATGCAAAACTGTTTCCACTCCTCACAAAAAAAAAAAAAAATTATTATTCAAACCAATATAGCTCATATGTTAGATCCTAAACGATAGGTCCTAGCGACAAATGTTATACAACAAAAAATATTTTTAATTAAATTTATGATCAGGAAGCAGTCGTCAAATTTTCGATCTGAGCAGCACCAACAAAGCTAGAGCTAATCAAAATATTTTTGAGATTGAAAAAAACGTTTCATCAAAAAGTATAGACCCATATCCATCTAAAAAAAAAAGTGTTTCATTAAACTGTTAAGTTAGCCTTACTACCTAGTAGATTATGGGATACTTTACGTAGATCTAATTTTTAAATCATTTGAGATATTTGAAAAAAAATTGGGATTTTTTTTTTTTTTTTTTAATCTATACGTCCACTGTCCTCACTACTTACGCTGATGACACATGTGTGTTATCAGTAAACAAGTTCCCCTTCATTTCCTCTCAAACACTCCAATCCCATATCCTAAACCTTCAAGAATGGTGTCAAAAATGGAGAATCAAAATAAATCCAAAAAAATATCACCCTTCACTATTCGTCGTAAACCTACAACTTCCTGTCCTACAGTATCCTTTAATGATATTCCACTAATCCCTGTTGAACAGATCCGCTACCTAGGACTCCACTTGGACTAACGACTAACTTGGAATCCACATACAAGGCTAAAACGACAAGAAACTGCCCGTCGTTCCAGACTACTTCAACATTTACTAGACAAACGTTCAAAGCTCCCAATTGATTACAAAAGACTCATATACATGACTGTGATTAGACCTGTTTGGACGTACGGAGTTGAGCTTTGAGCCTCCACTAAACCATCCAATACATCTCGTATCCAATCCTTACAATCCAAAATCCTTCCTTACTTTGTCACCAATAAACTTATCCATAAAGATCTTAATGTTCCATAGGTTGCTGATTTAGCCCACACCAGATACCAATCCTTTCATAGTAAGCTCCATAACCACTCAAATCCCCTAATTTTTCGACTTGCTTCCCACTCAATTCCTGATAATCCTCCGAGGCGTCTGAAACGAAGATGGCCTATAGACCTTCAAGTGTAGAATTTTTAATAAAGTGCTACTGATGAGTAGTTCTTTTCAAGTTTTAACATGTTATTATAATCGCTGTCAATACATTTACTTGATGTATATATTCTGTACAGTTGTAAATTTTAATAAATGCATATAAAAAAAAAAAAAAAAAAAAAAAATCTATACCTTCATACCATATTGCATTCTGAGGTGGCCATGTATATTTTTATTTTAGTGTGTTGATTTCACACGGAATGGCCCATACGTAAGAATGGAAGTT
Source organism: Euschistus heros (assembly GCA_003667255.2). Classification (NCBI taxonomy): domain Eukaryota; kingdom Metazoa; phylum Arthropoda; class Insecta; order Hemiptera; family Pentatomidae; genus Euschistus; species Euschistus heros. The sequence continues at coordinate 120,806 of RCWM02000583.1, forward strand.
AAATACAATAACAAATGGGTTACGTCGATACAGTATATCGCAAAATTATGTTATTACTTTTTTGTGGAACACATTCCGATTGAGAAAAACATCAGAGAGATACACAGGTATTTATTCCGATCACATGCCTTAAGAGGAACCTCTATCCTCAAACTTAGGAATTTGATCTCTAGGAGACAGGTTCAACCATAATTTTTTTTTTTTTATCCCATGATTGATATTTATAACTGTATAGTGTCTATACATCCAGTAAATGTGTGAAAAAAAGAATATAATATGACAATTTCTAAAACCACCACCCATTGGTGACACTTTAATAAAACTTTTATAGTAGAAGATCTCGAGGTGATCTTCTTTTCAGACGCCTCATATGGTTACCGCGAATGGAATGCGAAGTTGAGAAACTAGTGGATTATTGTGGTTCTGAAGATTACTATGAAAGGAAAGGTATCTGTGGTTTAGGCTAAATCAGCAACATATGGAACATTGAGATGTTTATGTATAGGTTTATGTGTGACAAAGTAAGCAGCATTAAGGATTTTTCGAAGGATTTTGAATTGTAAGGATTGAAAGCGAGATGAATTGGATGGTTTAGTGGAGCCCAAAGCAAAACAACGTACATTTGGACGTACGTTGTTTTGCTTTGGATAAAGATCTTTATGGATAAGTTTATTGGTGACAAAGTAAGGAAGGATTTTGGATTGTAAGGATTGGATACGAGATGAATTGGATGGTTTAGTGGAGGCTCAAAGCTCAACTCCGTACGTCCAAACAGGTATAATCACAGTCATGTATATGAGTCTTTTGTAATTAATTGGGAGCTTTGAATGCTTATCTAATAAATGTTGAAGTATTCTGTAACGACGGGCAGTTTCTTTTAGTTTTAGTCTTGTATGTGGATTCCAAATAAGACTTTTTTCCAAGTGGAGTCCTAGGTAGCGGATCTGTTCAACAGGAATTAGTGGAATATCATAAAAGGATACTGTAGGACAGGAAGTTGTAGGTTTACGACGAATAGTAAAGGGTGATATTTTTTTTGGTTTATTTTGATTTTCCATTTTTGACACCATTCTTGAAGGCTCAGGATATGGGATTAGAGTGTTTGGGAGAAAATGAAGGGGAACTTGAAATAATTATCTTCTTCAATGAGAATTTGTGGATTGAATTATCTTATTGTAAATTGTCAGAATCATAAGTAATTGAGCTAAATCAGCAACACATGGAACACTGAGATCTTTCTGTATAGGTTTATTTCGACAAAGTAAGGAGCATTGAGGATTTTGGATTGTAAGGATTGGATACGAGAAAAATTGGAAGATTTACACTTATACGTTACAAAGGTAAACTGTTAATTTTTTTTTTTATGAACTGTCCATGACTGGTACGTTTAACCTGGTGAATAATTATATATTTTTTCTACTCTATTCTATTTATTAAAAAAATAATAATAATAATAAAAACTATATATATATATATATATATATATATATATATATATATATATATATATATATGTAATTTTTCTTGATATAATAAATCAATATTATTAAATATATTATTTTATTTTTGAAGAGAAAAGATTTGACCCGGTCGGGATTCGAACCCGAGTTTCCACCTCTCTAGCGTGGCGCCTTATCCAACTAGGCCACCGGGGTCGTATCCGAACCAGGCAAATCTTCTCTCTTCAGTGATCCACAACCCCCGGGCACTCGCAAATCGCGATGTGATTCCGGGGATTACATTTAACTTGGATCTATTGACAATCCGTCACCGGTATATATATATATATATATATATATATATATATATATATATATATATATATATATGTAATTTTTCTTGATATAAATATATTAAATATATTATTTTATTTTTGAAGAGAAAAGATTTGTCGGGATTCGAACCCGAGTTTCCACCTCTCTAGCGTGGCGCCTTATCCAACTTTTTCTGTGATATAATCAATAATATATTAAATATAATTTTTCTTGATATATTTTATTTTTGAAGAGAAAAGATTTGACCCGGTCGGGATTCGAACCCGAGTTTCCACCTCTCTAGCGTGGCGCCTTATCCAACTAGGCCACCGGTTGTGGATCACTGAAGAGAGAAGATTTGCCTGGTTCGGATACGACCCCGGTGGCCTAGTTGGATAAGGCGCCACGCTAGAGAGGTGGAAACTCGGGTTGGAATCCCGACCGGGTCAAATCTTTTCTCTTTAAAAATAAAATCTTAATATATGATATATCAAGAAAAATATTACAATATGTATATCTATATAGATATAGATATAATATATACGGTGACGGATTGTCAATATATCCAAGTCATATATATATTTTTTTTTTAATTGTTTCCCTTCCATAGTAACCCTATGGAAACGTCGTTTATTTTGATATTTTTACAGATTCCATGCGCATTTGCATACTACCTGTAATTCACAGGTGCAATATTATTTTTAATTGTGATATATTACAATTGTAAAAGTTCTAATATAGAAATTAGAACAAACGGGAAAATAAGAAAAGAAAAAAAAAAAAAAAAAAAAAAAAAAAAAAAAAAAAACATGAACAAAACAGAAGAAAAAAAAAAAAAAAAAAAAAAAAAAAAAAAAAAAAAAAAAAAAAAAAAAAAAAAAAAAAAAAAAAAGTATAAAGAGTAGACATGTTGATTTTCTGATGTGTCTTCAAGTTGTGTTTTTTTTTTTTTTTTTTTTCTTAGTTTTTGATGAAGGGTGGTCTTCTTTTCTTCACTTGTGTGGTCCAATTGATGTAGCAAATTTCACTAAAGGTTTCTTGAATTTTTTATATAGTTTCGCTTCTGGATAAGGCCATGTGTCCCCATTCATCAAAACTGTCTTTATCAGTAAGTATCTATTGTGTTCGTAAAGGGGGCAGTCATATAGTAAATGATGAAATGTTTGTGGAGTCTGTCCGTTGCATTCACATGTATCTGTGTTTTTTCAAGTGAAATCGTTTCAAGTAGTGATTAGTTTGTCCATGTTCCGTTAGCAGTTGTGTAAATTTGTGATGTGTACTTTTTGGTGTATCGTGATTTTGTAGTGTGATGTTTGGGATGTATTTGTGCAAAGGTCGTCCTTTTGTTGAGTTGTTCCAAAGTTTGTCCCATTCAGTAAGTAAGTCTGTTTTAATATGTTGCTTAATAAATGAGATAGGAATGCGGTTGTAGTCTATAGCTAGTTCTGAATCGTGAGCAGCTGTCTTTGCCAATAAATCTGCTCGCTCGTTCCCTTCGATTCCACTATGGCCTTTGATCCAGATCAAGTTAGTTGGTGTTCCACGGTTCATTAGTTCAATCAAATTTGTCTTGAGTCGATGTGTCAGTGGGTCGTTGGATTTGGGGTTATTAGTTGAGTCTATTAATATCTTGTTGTCCGTGTAAATGGTGTATTTGTGTTGAGGAACGTACGTTTGTCTTAAAATATATTCTGTGGCCTTAACTACAGCTAATTTCTCTGCCTGATTATTAGAGCAGTTTTGGCCTAGTCTGTATTGTTCATCGTAGTAGCAGTTATTGTGATATAGAGTTAGTGCGCATCCTGTGTGCTGTTCGTCTTTGCTTCCATCCGTGTAAATGTCAATACTTCCTGTGTCTGTGTCTGCAGCTCCTGTGTCTGTTAGGTACTGTGTTAGTTTAGCGTGTATAGCAGGATGTATCCAGTGTTTGGTGGTGAGTTCGTTTTCAATGTCCCTTGGCTCCATGTCCTTGTATTTTAGTCCTTGTTTTTTTAATTTTGTATAATGTCGTTAGTTCTTTAATTTTTAAGTGAGTTGGTTTTATCCCTGCAAGGACACAGGCAGCGTCGTAAGAGACAGTGCGATATGTTCTCCACTGATATGAATAATATAGTCTACAAAACATATAAACATATATAAAACTAATTGTAAAATTAAAATCGTAACTAGGTAAATAATTGGATCTTTAAACCATTATTAAACACAAACAGAACAAACATTCACACTTTTTTTTCGTTTTTTATTTCTCGGCTAATAGTTTCACTCTTTTTTAGGGGTTTACATTCTCATATACTTTAACCAGAGTATATGAAACGTCTTTGGTGATTATTAAAAATTTTATTTCTTTAATTAAATTAATAAAAGCAAACCGTATTTAAACAAAATTAAAAAGCAATTTTTAATTTAAACAAAATTAAATTAATAACTATGGATGTGTCGATTCTCGGTTCAATCGATTCATGAGAAAAGAATCAGTATCCGAGAATCGATGATACAAAGTCGATTGCTAGGAAACGATCGATACCGCTGACGTTGGCAAATGTTTTGTGATATCTAATTATGTTATTGGTATAATAGTCCAGTCAATAAACAAATTATATAGTGCATGTAATATGTGATAATTTTTCACTTCATGGCTTCGTTAGGAATAGTTGGAAGGTAAACATACTAAAAGTCCCTGACAGTGGGGAGAGGGGAGAAGATCCATTTTTTTTTTTTGGTTTTTCGATAATATCTCGAAAACTGTTTACTCTAGAAAGACATGCTTCAAATAAATATAAAAGCTAATTTAATTTACTAAAAAAATTATTATATATAAATTTTTCGTAATTCTAACCGTTTACGAGATATACGTTATTGAAAATCGGTGATTTTTCGGAAAAAATAAAATGTCACCTCACTTTTTGTCAAACTTTTGCTTCTATTACGTTCCACAACCTTTTCTCAGAAAAACCGTTAGAATCAAAATTGTAGATCATTAAATTTACTTTAATTTCTTATATACGCTTCTGGTATTTGCTTCGAATGTTTGACAAAAAGTGAGGTAAACATTTTTTTATTGCTAAAATTGTCGATTTTTAATAACGTATATCTCGAAAACCGTTGGAATTTCTACGAATATGTATAGAATTAATTTTATAGGAAATTTAATGAGCTTTAATTTTGGTTAACTGTATATTTTTCTAGAGCCCACCGTTTTCGAGATATAATCGAAAAACAAAATTGAAACCTTCTTCCCTCCCCCCACCTTTAGCTCACCCCAAGGGGCGGGGACATTTAGTATGTTTATCTTCTAACTACGAAGCTATGAAGTCAAAAAATATCGGATATTCCATGGACTCTACGTCCCTCATTCCATCACTCATTGTCTGGACTATAAATGAATTCTCCTAATGACCGAGCTTCCTTTGTTAAAGATTAAAAACAAATGCTATACAACTGCAAGATAAACTTCAGTTTGTTGAAGATATTTTTTCGTTATCGGAAAGTAAACAAACAAGATTACAATATCTAATTCTTAAGGGACGATATATACAAAAATATTAAGTATATTTTCCATTTTATTAAGGGTAAATACAAAATTTCGAACCCTAATACTGAATTAAAAGTTTAGTAACATTTTCAATTCCTGAATTAATAAAAAAAAACAAAAAAAAACTCGGAATAATTATCTTCTTTAATAAGGATTTTCGAATTGAATTATATTATAGTACATAGTCTGAATTATAATTAGCAACATATATTATATGCTACTAGCGATTACTAATTTATTTCTTAAAATATTATAGTTTTGTTTTTTTTTAAATCGATTTGCTTTGGTTTTTTTTTTTTTGGTTTTTTTTTCAGATTTATGTTTTGAAAAGCAAATATATTTTTAAACTGAGGTATCTTTACCGAGAATCGAAAAATAAAACAAACATCTTTCAACCTCTCGTAATAGTCAAGTCATTTTAGGTTTAAACTGCGGAAAAATTCCTAGTGAGCAGATTTTTTGTATACACCTTTACTACAGCATATTAATAAATGAAAAAAAACATATTATAGATTAGACAAACAGTTTCGGAATTATAGACAAAAAAGAGTACAAAAAAACGTGTTTTCGCAGAAAACTGCGACTTGCAGCAAGTTAGTCGCTTTCTAAGCGCTCTGCTCAAAAAAACGGTTGATCATACAAAAAAAAAATAATTAAAAAAAAAAAAAAAAAAACCGACTTCAAGATCAAACCTATTTATACATAAAATGGGGGTTCCGAGCCTGTGCGATGTCAGGTACTTGTTAAATATCCCTATCCTAATTATACCTGGATAGGCAAAATTTAGGACTCCCACCGTAGCATCGTCCGATTAACCATAGCAGCATAAAAGTGACGTTAAACGAAATAAACGAACAATAAACCTATATATACAAACTTGGAATAAAAAATAAAAAATAATATTTTAATTTCTTCGAAACAAAAAGCATTAAATGACAATCAACGAAATTATCGATACTGATATATATACATATATATATATATATATATATATATATATATATATATATATATATATATATATATATATATACCTATCTATTCACATTTTATGATCAGTTATTTCTAGAGTCGGTGCCAGCCAAAAAGTGCAGTTTAATCCTGCTTTTGCAACTAAGTTGTGAATGGCTTCTTCACAATTACAATTTATTTTCAAATTCTGTTTGTTTTGGTTGGCACCGACTCCAAAAATAACTGATCATAAATTGTGAATAAATATATAAGCATCGATTATTTCGTTGATTGTCATTTAATGCTTTTTGTTTCGAAGTAATTAAAATATTATTTTTTAGTTTTTAGTTTAAGTTTGTATATGTAGGTTTAATCTTGAAGTCGTTTTTTTTTTTTTTTCTAAAAATTATTTTTATTTTTTACTTTTTATTGGTGAGTGTATTTTTGTTAATATAGACAGTTTTCGATCTTCAAGCTACCCTGAAAAATAGTTCGACTTACTGAACAAAGTATTATCGAGGTTATCATTCCACTTATCTTCATATAATGGGAAAATTGAACACAAAATTATAGTTGAAATCATTACGTATATTTTTCATTAATGTGTATGTTGTTTGTACATACATATAAAATCATTGATCCAGAAAATTAAGTGTAATGTACTTCCGACCGTAGATTTTATTCGAATTATTTAAGAATTCAGCTTATTGAAGTACGACACATCGAGAGTTGACGGTATATGTAAATTATTTTTGTTAATAATTTAGATTTAGTTACCATGGAGATTTTAGATTATTAAATGATTTTTATTAACAGTTTTTTTTTTTTCTTAAAAAGTGCTGAGTTGATTTCAAAATAATTTTTATTGGACCACCTCTGAAGTATGCCCTACCGACCTAAAAAAGAATCATCAAAATTGATTCAGAATTGATAAAGTAATCACGTAACATACACAAAAAATAAAAATAAAAATAGAGATGAGTTGAGAACCTCCTCTTTTTTTGAAGTGGGTTGAAAATGCAACGGTAATGTTTTGTAGATAATTGCACGATAAACAATTTTTGTTATGACCTTCGAGCAATAGGTCGCGAGATATTCGCCGAAACCGATTTTGGTGACCTTTTGACTTTTATAACGTTTTTAGCCGGCACGATATCAATGTCGATTTTTCACATATTCATTAAAATTCCGTGATAAGGTGTATTCAAAAATTCAGCTCACTAGGATTTTTTAAGCAGAATGAGGCTTGAAACTTCTAAAATGACTGGACTATAACTACTAACTTAAAACCCCTTTTCTGTCTGAAACATGGATACATGATACATATATTTTCATCATCTCATTCCATTTAACAACGTGAATCTTATGAATAATATAACTCCATTTCAGAAAAAAAATTGACTCTCTCCCTCTCTCCAGTGTACTCTTGAATTAATTAAAATTTAAAATTTCCGTTTCAAAAATCAAACCCTCACCTGTAGCAGCCTGCTGGTTTGGCGAGATCCGGCCGCCTGCAGCTAACGTTCTTCTTCTTCTCTTGTTTAGCGTCGAGGGTGTTGCAGCCGATGGCGTTGCTCTGGACGCCTCTGAAGAAGGATTGGAGTAGCCTGGGGGTGTTGAGGATCGGCAGGCTCCCCAAACTTACTACCACCAGTCGGATGCACTGAAATATCATGAGTTATTTTAATAGGGCCTATAAAAAAAAAAAAAAAAAAAAAAAATGACCGTTTTATCAAATTCCAGAGTTCAAAAGTTTGTAAATATCTTAATGCTATTTATTATTTACCAATACTAAATAATCCCTTTAGAGCAGGGATGGGGACTTTTAGTATGTTTAACTATTACCTTTTAGCTATTGCTAACGATGCTATGAAGTCAAAAATTATCGCAAATTCCATGCACTCTACACCCCTCATTCACTGGACTATTTATAGCAAACCTAACTAAAAAGCTAAGTGCAGCGAACAATTTGCAGCAATCAGACCTTTTGATTTTTTCAAGCTAATTTCCCGTACTATAGGTGATTTGTTTGCATTTTTAACACAGTTTATCCAAAATCAACCGACAAAATTTGTTTTTTTTGACATACCTCAGAGTAATGGGCAAATTTGTACTTTTAAAATCCTATCTTGAACAAAATTTAATAATCTAAAACTTTTAGTATATAACATTTTTTTTTATTGAATTAGCCATAGTCTGCGTTACAAACTCTTAAACATGACCAAAATTAAATAAATTAAAGTTGGAAAAATTCTTCGATGTTTGACAATCGATTATGGCTGAACACCTAAATAAAATTCTGCTTAAGGGATGCCATTAGACGCGAAATTTAATAAACTTTAATTTTGTAAATAAAACATTTTTCGATTGAAAGCATTTTTCTATGTTTTTTTTTTCAAAATCTGAAAAAAGAACAAAAAGATTGGTTTTTGTTGCCCCCCCCCCCCCAAACATTTTCACTTTATCAAATTTAGTTTTATTTTTGATATTTAATTCTCAGGACCCATCTGGACGATATAGACATGTAAAACCTACTTTATGCAACTCAGACCTCCATTTTGGGAGTATTTTAACTAGACTAAGTGAGAACATTAGAACAAAGATGTGCAAATATTGTATTGTCATTGGTCCTTGAAACGTCTGCAACTTCTCATGTTAATCAGATAGCTGGAAATTAGTGAAAATTACGATGAACGATTCCGTAACATACAGCTGAAGTTAATAAAAGCGTATTAAAAATTAGATCCAAAATGTACGAAATGCTGGAAAGTTTTGTGTAATAAACCATCAATGATATGGCTATTGCAAACAACAATGGAAATAATTAAGTTTAACAAAAAATTATCAAATTTGATTTTATTATTTTATGCGATATACCAAATGAAATGCTACCATTATATATAATCTAAATATTATATTAATATTACCTGCATTTTTAATAAAAGATATCTTTTCTTTTCAGTCCAATTTTGTCATGCCTATTTGTGGCCTGGCCTTGTTTTATTAGGCTCAATGGCGAGCCGAATAGAATAAATGTTTTTAATTTTGTTTTTCGATATTAAATAACATCTGTATTAAATAATAAACATAATAAACATGTGCTAAGGAAGTTTAAATTTCATTATTATTGCTTTATTTCGTATATTACTTCAATTCGCAATGAAATAAAATAAAATGTGAATTTTTATTAATACATTATTTATTAAAAGTGAATGAATAAGTTTTAAAATAATAATTTATTGGTCTGCCATGTCATACAGGAATACAATTACCGACATATTGATTTGATCAGCCATTTTTGTAATATAGACTACTAAAAGAACCAAAACTAACTTTTTGAGATAGTTGGCGAAATTCGTCGTATTTTGACAATAGATTGAGACTAAACGCCTAAATCAAATTCAGCTTAAGATATGTCTTTAGACGCATAATTTAATAAACTTTAATTTTGTAGATAAAATATGTTTTGATTTAAAGCATTTTTGTATACGTTGTTTGCGAAAATCAGAAAAAAATGCAAAAGTGTTGGGTTTTTTTGCCCCCAAAAAATTTCCCCCTAACAAATGGAGTCATGTTTTTTTATATTTATTCTCAGGACCCATCGAGACCATACTGAATCATAAAACCTACTCCACTTTTTGCTAGGCAGACCCCCTTTCGGGGGTTATTTCGACTGAACTAACAACGGGACGTTTTGAGTTGTAACACAGATTTTAATGCCGATTTTCGTGAGGGTAGTAGTAGGTTTTGAGTGTAGATAGCAGTGCGATCTTAGAGATAATGAACGAAGGAATTGCTAAAAAGAGCCCCAACGAAGTTGCGACTTTCTTATTTCATTCAACAACTACTTGGATGATAACGTAGAGCAACTTCAATTTTTTGGCGACTCAGCAGGAGGCCAAAACAAAACTTTTCCATTTAATACAATTTGTGACTAGTAACTACATTCATGGCCTAAAAGAGATCACGATTACATTTCCAATCAAACGTAACTCCTTTATGGAGTGTGATAAGGATGTTGGATTATTGAATTTACAAAATCCAATGGAAACCCCCAAAGATTTCAGGGAAGTTATTAGAACCTCTAGAGCAAAGCCGTCGCCATTCAGGGTTATAAATGTTATACAAAGTCTTATCCTCAACTGAAAGGATCTACTGGATAAAGAATGTGTGCAAAAATGTCCATTTAAGATTCAACCATTGAAGGAAAGATTTTCGTCGCCTGGCACATGAATAGTGGTGAGTTAGTGATCCATGGTAGTAATATTTCATTATAACATTAAAAACAATGATAATACCGTAAATTACAAACTAATAAGGGGACGTTTGCAGTTGTAACTCGCAGATTTGAATGCCGATTTTCGTAAGGGTAGTAAAGACCTATAAAAGTGTAAAACTATATTTATAGCCGCCAATGAGCATTAGGAGCCGAAAAAAAAAATGAAAATCACGTTTATTTTTTTTCTCAGCTCTCAGTCAAGATAGAGAAATGATTATTTCACGTTTAATTGCAGTTACGTGCTATTTGAAATAAAAATACTTTATTTAATTACGTTATGCTCAAGACACATAGGGTGCTCAAAAACTAAAAAAAAATGACAAAATTACAAGAAGATCCGCTGTAAATTAGTGGACATTTTTTTTCGTGAACAACTGACCTCAAATCTCGATTTAACTCACCATAAAACCCATATATATAAAATATTATCAAAATAAAAAAATATTGATTTTTCACCCCTTTCAAGGAGGATAAAATTTTGAAGTTGAGATATCGTCAACAATTTCTAACGGTCATAACAACTGCTGCGTTCAAACGATTACAATAGCAAGATCATCACAAGAATCAGCATACATTCTACTTTTTATCGATGCATATAACATTTAAGCCAGATTTTAGTGGACAAAAACTGATATGAATGAAAAAATCAAAGGTCAGCTATAACTTGAGATATCTCAATAAGGGAAAATCCTGCAACCTCCGGATTTGGGCTAAACCACGCAGTTTCACGGCTTCTAGAGGACCTTAAAATTTGGTTTTAATCGGTGGCGAAATATGTGAGATAGCGCAAATTATATACATTTTTTCAGAAATTGAAAGTCTCTTCAAAAATCCTACAAAATGTTTAAGGTAAAAAACATTTATTTTTGATTATGACAAAATTTAGTTTCTACATGTATTTTGAGATGAGGAATCTGAAAATTATATCAGTTTTTAGTTTAAAAATTTTCCTCACTCATATTTTTATTTCAAATTTCATTGAAACCCTAAGATTGGTGAATAATCTAAAATTAATATCAGGTTTTGGATTAAAAAACTCCTCTTACCTATAATTTTTTTAAAATGGTCTTATTTGAAATTTATTGTGTAAAAATTAAAATAGAAATAGAAATAGATGGTTTTAAAACGTCTTATTAGTGAGTAAAATTTTTAAACTAAAAACTGATATTTTCAGATTCCTCATCTCTAAAAACATGTAGAAACTAAATTAGAAACTATTATAGGTCCCTACTACCTACAAAAAAATCGACATTTAAATATATGAGTTACAAGTCAAAACATCACATTGTCAGTAATAGTTAAAAAAAGAATTTTTTTAGAAAATAATGCATTTATCTATTTATCTAATATGAATAAAATTATAACTACAATGAAGACAATTCAAGTAAAACAAGTTATATTATATATTATATATTATATTATATATATATATATATATATATATTATATTATATTATATTATATTATATATATATATATATATTAGCCTCGAAAAAACGTCAGATCCTGGCAGATCTGTAAAACAGTGTCCTTAAAAACAGAAGCCATCTCTTAATCCCGTCCCGAACCCCCACCGCCACTCCTCTATATCGTACCTTTTTAGCAAAAAGACTAAACGGGAAGGAGTCGTTAGCGTTGAAAAACTATCTTCAGCCTCCCGTAGAATGAGTTAACAACGAATTAATATCCTTCCGCCGTCTTAAAACAGTCAAATAGTCGAATATTTAAAAAAAAAGTGTCCTTTTTAGGTCCGCGATCTTAAAACCGTTAAATATTTTAAAACAGTATCCTGGAGGACAACAATGGAGGAAGTTATCCTTCGGATAACTTAAAAAACCGTTAAAACAGCAATCCTTAAGGACGAAAAAGCTAATTCTAATTGTGGATGGAGAGAGTGGCCAAGGATGTCCTTCCTCGGCCTCGAAAAAACGTCAGATCCTGGCAGATCTGTAAAACTCCAGGAGCAGAAACGCTATTTTTTTCACTTGAAAACCTTGGCACCGGTACGATCGACTGGTGACGTTGATATGAAAATTGCTTTCTCATACGCTATTATATTATATTGCCGTTTTAATTAAATAAACTTATGCAAATATATGTTAGCTAAGATGTGAGGCCTCATCTGGGGCCACTCTCAACTTGGGATAATTGAGGTCTTGTTCAATTTGCAATGCATCTAAGGTCGCACTCTTAGCTCTCACCTCGAGTCTTATGTAAAGCCATCTTTTTTTTTTAAATTTTATTTTAATGTATTCTCCGATTCTAATTATTTAATCATGAACTATTAAAATAAGTATTGAATATAGCCATTCACTAATTGTCTTATTTACTGTTTCGAAATAGCTGTTTAACGACTTGAAGCAATTTGAGAAATATTCAACTTGGCCGCTTAGTATAAGCGTATAGCTGAGTCGCAATCTGAATAATTGCTAGGGAAGCAATCTGTTTGGAAAGCGCTTTTAAAATCTTTAAACATAATTATTTCCTATTAAAACGGAATAGTCATAGGGCCATCCTCATTGGATTGGATAGTAATTGCTTTGACTTCAGTTGTATGTTATCTGTGGTAATAAGTTTTGGATGTGCCAACTATGACAAGGTCTCATTTTTGTCGTGAAATGAATAACAGTCAACATGAAATGAATCGTTTATTTCAGAAACCACTTAAGTGTGCTTTTTTCAGCTTTCGGAAAACTAAAAAAAAACTGTTTTGCAGCTTAAGTATAGGTCAAGTCTCCTTCAAATATTTTTTAAATAAATCAAAAACATGCTATTGGGATAATATATTTTAATTTTTTTTTTCCTTAAGTATTTGAGCTATAACTTTTTGAAAAAATTGCACTTAGGTGGTTTCTGCAATAAATGAGCATATTCAAAGTGATTTTTTTAAAATTATTATTCGAATTAAGTCAAACCATTAATTTTTACCTGTTTTGGTATTAAAGGTAAGTAACAGACACACTTAAGTATAAAAAAGAGTGTTTTTATTATGCCTAAATCGAAAAATACAAGTAGACTACACGCTACAGTATAATTAGGATTGATGAATTAATTGCCACTTCTATTGAGATTATTATATTAGAAAACTAGTTTTAAATGCTAAATATTCACCCTCAGTTCTTCGAGGTAACTAAAACAGAAAGCCTGGAAGAACTGAAGATGAATGTTTAGCTTTCAAAACTAGTTTTCTAATAAAATAATCTCAATAGAAGTGGTAATTGGCAAGTGGCAGTATTGATCCTTCAATACCATCATCCGTACCGGGGTCATCTGTGGTGTAGTGGATTTTGACTCCTATTTACACTTCCCTCCGATTAGCCATAGCATCATAAAACTTTAAACGAAATAAACAACAACTGGTCATTTAGCATGTACGTTACGGCATGTTTCATATTAATATAAAATTTATTCAAAATTGATTTGGCATGTCTTATATTTGTGAGATTTGGCCATTATTATGTCACTTCTTATTTCATTTTATCCATAAGTAAACAGAAGTTCCATACTTTGAACATGGACTTAAATTTCTCCGTAAAGCTTGGAGGTAATGTCTTAGTTTTTATTTTAACCTTTCCCCTCGAAAATGTTTAGCGACATAAACACTCATTTTAAAGTTTACATCATTCGCGGGGCTTGGTGGGAATTGATAAAAGGTTTTCTCGAAATGCGCAGCCTTTGAGCCTGCCTCTTATTCCGTTTGACCGTGCACAACTCCACGCCTATTGGGATAAGGTTCATCATCTGAACTATCCGACATGGCTTAAGAACTATATAATGTAATAATAAACAACAAAATACACCTAACAACCGAAAACTAAGTTTGTGCGTTCATGGTGTTTTGTTAAGTGTTTATAATGTAATGAGTCTTTTTATCAATGGGTATATCAAACAAAACAGCCAATCAAAACATGTAATGTTAACAAGGCCGCCAACCGTTGTGAACAGAAAGACTCTGCTAGTTTTTTATTTAATCCCATTTACCTCTAAAAATTATTCCATCAACTTCAAATTTCATATGGGTATGTTTTCAAAGGTGTAGAATTAGAATCTAAAGTCAGTTTTTTTCTATCATTTCAGGACTTTGCTCTGTTTAACAATAGTGAGTCTAAAAAAAATCTAATTTTCGTTTTTTTTTTCGTGTTTTTATTCAAGGGATATTATTTTCTATGATTTTTGATGTGCTCTATCGAATTTCAAAATCTGCAAATCAATCAGTTTACCGTTATGTGAGTTATACTTGTTTATCAGAAAGCTGATAGATAATTATTATTTTAAATATTGTCCCCAACCGAAAACGGAACTATTTAGTTATTTAATAGAATTAATCAATTATAGCCCACAGGCTCCTACACTGTAGTTATCGAAATGTTATCGTTGGATCCATTCGTTCAAATTCGTCGTGTCAGTGTCAGCATTCAGACCTATTCCGATATCAATTTTAAGCTTTTATTGGTGAATACCTCTGGATAACATTTGTGGGTCCAGAGGCTAATGGCACTCAAAATCACTAAAAGTTTTCGGACACTTTCTGACGAAGCTTTTTTTTTTTGGCCAAAATGAGCCCCATTAGTATCCTAACTGACAAATATGTAGGTAAAATATTTGTATATACCCCCAATGGGATTACTGCTGAAGTGAAAACACTAAAAAGATATAAACAGACTAAACAAAAGGGGTAAAACAAGGATTATAATGTGATGGGAAGGAGTTCTGCAAATCCTATAAATACGTAAAAAAAGTATTTAATTCCAAATATTCTCTAAGGTCGCATGTGGTCGCAGACCGTTTTGATCTTAAGTTACTTTTCGGTATTGGTATTTTGAATTAAATGGTTTCGACTTAAACAAGTTTAAATATTTTTCGAAAATCAATTTTTTTTTGTTGAAATTTAAAAATTCAAATAAATTTATTATTTTTATTTTTTGTAATTATTATTTTCACAGAAAAATGTTTTATAGCCAATTGTGATATCATGCTTAAAGCTGTGAACAACAAAAAATTTACATCGGACGTGTAATATTTCTAATGCAATTTAACAAAACGGGAAATTCGCGAGGACCTTTCAAAAAAACCTAGTTTATCGATCTTTTATACTGTTAGTGCGTAATAAAATTATGTTTAACGTACTGTTGTTTATTGACAATGACCATAGCAAATATTTTATAAATGATTCAAGCTATAAATATAAATTTTTGTTTTCAACCAATGTCCAACAAATTACGTTGGCTCATCCCACTGTGCGTCGCTTGGGTTCTTTCTGAAATAAACGGATTATTTTCAAGGCTGGCAAAAAGCATTGCTGGTATGGAACATAAGTTACTTCTGCACTAAAAGATGTATTCATCTTTAAATTGTACAGTACCACTGAAAACTCATATTTTGATATTTTGTCCCTTAGGTCGTTTCTGAAATAAACAATTTAAACGAGTTCACCATTTTTGGGAAGAATATGGTTGCAAATCCTCCATATCTTGCTAAACTTCCGAACTGGTAATAGACCATGGAAGATATAGATGAGGCCAAATAGTTCATTACGGATGAACGTAAAAAATATCATAATAACTGACATTTGGAGAACTGGCAGTTAGTCCAGTCATGAGTGCTAAAAGATTGTAGAGTGCATGAAATATCCGATTATTTTTTTACCTCAGGGCTTCGTTCTGAGTATTTAGAAGATAAACATACTAAAAGTTATCCCCGATCCAATTTTTGGGTTTTTCGGTTATATCTCGAAAACGGTGGACTCTAGGAAAATATGCTGTAAATCAAAATTAAAGCTAATAAATTTCCTATAAAAACGTTTATATACATATACATGTCGAACTTTCAATGGTTTTTCGGAATATACGTTATTAAAAATCGATAATTTTCAACATAAATTAATGTTTACCTCACTTTTTGTCAAACATTTGATTCAAGTGCCAACAAAATATATATGAAATTAAAGTAAATTTAATGCTCTAGAACTTTGATTCTGACAGTTTCTGCAATTTTATTATTGCTAAAACTTCCTGAAACGTATCCCCATCTGTCAATGATACCCCACCCTGGACCCACCAGCGTCCTCAAACAATGCTTGACCTGACAAAATACTTAAAAAATAATACCGAAATATCTAAATTCAAAGACCTCTTTTCCAGCATTATTAATAGCATGCCTGAATCATTTATAATCTACACAGACGGTTCAAAATCTGATCAATCAGCAGCTTCTTCTTTCGTTACAAAAGATTCCACTCACAAAATAAAGCTTCACAAATTATCCAATATTTACACCGCCGAACTTAACGCAATAGCAGCAGCTCTCCACTTTTGCATGACCCTTACTCACAATATTATAGTGATAGTCACTGATTCGTTGAGTTCTCTGAAAGGCCTAGACTGTATGTATCCGAAACATCCCAAAATCCCGGTTAAACACTCCTACTTATCCACACTGGAAGGTTTAGGCAAAACAGTAAAGTTTATATGGATCCCCAGCCCTGTGGGTATTGTGGGCAACGAGCTGGCTGATCTAGCTGCAAAGGAGGCTCTCGAACTACCGGGGCGAGGCAAGATCGCACTAATTCCATCTGATCTACGAAGAGCCCTAGAGAGGGAAATCGATGCTAGATGGCAGTCAATGTGGGACGAAAGCCCTCCGAATAAACTGAAAATGATTACAAAAGATGTCAAACCCTGGAATACATCCAGCCGCCAAAGTCGTAGAGAGGAAGTCGTACTGACGAGACTCAGGATAGGCCACACCAGATTAACACACTCCTATCTTTTCACAAGGGGGGCTCCGCCCAGGCGCAAATACTGTTTTTGGTATACTAACGGTGTGATACACATTTTTCAGGAATGTCCTTTTTTTACATCGCGCCTAAATAGCTTAGGACTAAATACAGACCTTCCAACAATCTTGGGAGACAACAATGAAAAAATAGAATTAGTGTTCAAGTTTCTGAAATTGAGTGGCTTGTTGACAGAAGTTTGACATAAAAGATAAATAAGCAATAAAATATAATGCGATATGAAAGATATCAATAAAAATAAGATAAATAATACAATACAGATGTGGAGAATAAAATAAGAAAGAAAATATGGCGTTAATAACCGATGCAGTTGTACGCCATTAAACTAAACAAACAACAACAACCTTCCTGAAACTATAAGAATGGTGTGGTTAAAAGTTAGTTCAGATTGCTTCAGTAGTTTTCGCGATTAATAATGACACGGAAAAATAGCTTGTACTGTTATATTACAGTATATATATATGGATAAATTTCTTGACTGTTACTATTAAATGTTTAGTAAGGTTCTTGAGGTTCAGTCATAAAATAAAAAAAAACAACTATTTTGGCAACGTTTCGAGACTATATTGTTCTCATAATCATGCCCTACAGTGAAAAAACAGGTTACAATAAAATTATTTAAGTTATACAAGTTATTTCAAAACATAAAGTTAGCTACAGTACAGGTAGGTATATAACAACATGTGTAGGGTAATACAAATATATATAATTGCAGAATATAGAGGAGTATGAAGCTACTTACAATGTTACTGGTGGATATGTATAGACTAACAATTTCTTCTTTGGGAATACCCACACAGTCCTTTTAACTTAATTTTTAAGAAATAGGGTTTTTTTCCCCACTAACCCTTGTCAACTGTCTGTTTAAACTCACTCCCCTAGGTTAGTTGTGTACTAGAATTGTTAGTCTATTCATATCCACCAGTAACATTGTAAGTAGCTTCATACTCCTCTATATTCTGTAATTATATATATTTGTATTACCCTACACATGTTGTTATATACCCACCTGTACTGTAGCTAACTTTATGTTTTGAAATAACTTGTATAACTTATATAATTTTATTGTAACCTGTTTTTTTCACTGTAGGGCATGGTTATGAGAACAATATAGTCTCGAAACGTCGCCAAAATAGTTGTTGTTTTTTTTTTTTTATTTTATGACTGAACCTCAAGAACCCTACTAAACATATATATATATATATATATATATATATATATATATATATATATATATATATATATATATATATATATCAAAATTATATTTTGTCGACCCTTAGTTTTTTATGTTTAAGAATGTTTAGATGTTTAGATGTTTAAGAATGGTATTGTTTTTCCAGTTCTGATGAGGACCCCATTAAATAAGGGGTCGAAACATCAAAAGAGAGGAGAGAGGAGAAGGAAGAAATAAAATATGTATATGGATAAATAATAAAATTGTATGAACAAAATATTGTTAAATATAAAGGACCAAAAACCCGATTATTGTTAAACAGTTAATTATATATATATATATATATATATATATATATATATATATATATATAGTCAATAGCTATTTTATTACTTTGTTTACACAAAATATTGTTTACTCTTTTATTTTTATCCTCTTTTCTACCTGCATTGTAGACATTAATCACTTAGTCGTTTTCATAAGTTTCCCAAGACTACTTGATCAATTTTCTGAGTTTAAATTGTTTTTTTTTTTTTTTTTTTTTCCTTCATTTATTGATATTTACAACTGTACAAACAACATATACATTAAGTAAATGTGTTGATAGTGACTACAATGGCATGAAAATAATTTGTGAAGAACTACTCACTAGTAGCACTTCAATAAAATCTACACTAAAAGGTCTCTAGGCCATCTTCTTTTCAGACGCCTCGGAGGATTATCAGGAATGGAATGGGAAGCAAGTTGGGAGACTAGTGGATTGGATTTGTTATGGAGCTTACTATGGAAGGATAGGTATCTGGTTTGGGTTAAATCAGTAACATAAGGGATATTAAGGTCTTTATGGATATGTTCATTGGTCACATAGTAAGGAGCATTAAGGATTTTTCGAAGGATTTTGGATTGCAAGTATTGGATACGAGATGAATTGGATGGTTTAGTGGAGCCTTAAAGCTCAACTCCGTACGGCCAGATAGGTCTAATCACATCATCATGTATATTAGTCTTTTGTAATTAATTGGGAGCTTAGAACGTTTGTCTAATAAACGTTGAAGTAGTCTGTAACGACGAGCAGTTTCTTGTTTTAGTCTCGTATGTGGATTCCAAGTAAGATGATTGTCCAAGTTGACTCCTATGTAGCGGATCTGATCAACAGGGATTAATGAAATACTATTAAAGGATACTGTAGGACAGGAAGTCGAAGGTTTAAGACGAAAGGTAAAGATTATATGATGGGATTTGTTTGGATTTATTTTAATTATACAATTTCGACACCATTCTTGAATGTTAGTAATATGAGATTCTAGTAATTAGGATGCAATAAAAGGATTATTATTTACTGATAACACACATCCGTCATCAGCGTAAGTGGTGAGGACAGTGGTAGGATGAGTCGGGATGTCAGCTGTATACACTCTGTATAGGATGGGACCTAGGATACTACCTTGAGAAACTCTGGCAGATATGGTAAAGAGGGAAGAATAGGAAAATTTGTGGTTTACTTTGAAGGTTTTGTCACTGAGATAGGATTGAATAATAAGGAAATATGTAGAAGGTAGGAACTGACGGAGTTCATACAGCAGTCCCGGGTACCAGACTCGGTCAAACGCTTGTTCCACATCAAGAAAGGCTCTCGTGCAGTACATTTCGCGCTCCAATGCAGAGGAGACAACGTCCACCACACGATGACATTGCTGGATTGTTGAGTGTGATGTACGGAATCCAAACTGGGGATCTGGGATTACATGATGGGATTCTAGGATAGGATACAAACGTATTAAAATGAGTTTTTCTAGGATTTTACCCATGATTGGGAGAGAAATAGGGCGGTATGAGGATGGGAGTTCAGGTGGCTTTTTGGGTTTAGGTATCATTTTAACTATTGACAATTTCCAGAAGTCAGGGTAATATGTGGTGCGGAGTACAGCATAATATATGTATGTTAGGAATAGGATGGCTTTCCGAGGAAGGCTACAGTGTACCCAACATTAGAAAATATTCGGAAAGCGATTAAAAATCAGCTTCAAAATGCAGTTTTTCGCCGTTCTTAAGTATCGAAAATGGGGTGCTCAGTAGGGACTATAAGTAAACTTCGGAAAATGAATGCAACCCATTTGAAAGGGATTGAAAAGAATAAAGCAGACCGTAAGCCTATACTCTCAGATATTGTAATGCGCGGTATTATTCGTTCAATTCGGACAAGCGAAGTTGATAATACCGTTCAAATACAACGGAAGTTTAGACGGTTTGATAATATCAACATTTAGGAGTGCGCTGTGTCATGAGACAAACTGGTTATTGAGGAAGGGAAAAAGTTAAAAAGCCATTGCTAACAGGTAGGCATAAAAAACAAATGTTAGAATTCGCCAAAAAAAATATAGCGACTATACTGAAAATGACTGGTCAAATGTCATATGGTCTGACAACCCCAAAATTGATAGATTTGGATCTGACGGGAAAGAATGGATATGGAAAGGACGAAATGAACAATTTATCCAAAATCTGCGATTTGATCGATTTTGTGAGTCACTGTACCTATCCAACAATCCGTGAATATATACATAGAAACCCAGTGGAGGCAGTTTAGTGCACTACAGTACAGTCACTAAGGGCATGAACGGAAAAGCTTAACATTGCCAGGACTCCATGTTGAATTTTTATAATCTCGAGGCGTTTTTAACATCACCCTTATTATTTTAAGAGGGCGTGTAAAAAAAAAAAAAAAATGACCGTTTTATCAAATTCCAGAGTTATAAAGTCTGTAAATATCTTAATGCTATTTATTATTCACCAATACTTAAAAATCCCTTTAAAGCATTCTCTGAGCTTGTTTCTAACACTGGACTTTTTAAAAAAAAAAACTAACTGGACTTTTTGAAATAAAAAACTGAACCTCAGTTCAGTTATTTATTTCAAAGAAGAAACATGACAGTGTCCTACGAAATTCTCGTAATTTTAAGACATTACTGGAAAAAAGATTTCACAGCCGCTGAATCAACTCGTTAAATTATTAAATATGAAGAGGAAGGTGTCCTTGAAGAGCGCACTGCGCGGCGTTGGTTTGAAAAATTTAGAAATGATGATACGACATTGGAAAGGAAGAAGGGCTCCGGGCGGCCATTAATGAATATTGATGAGGTTCTGAAGGAAGCTGTTGAGTCAAATCCGTCCACAAGTACTCGAGAACTTGCCAGGGAGTGTGGTGTGTCGAAAGATACTGTTAGTCGCCATCTTCTCTCCATGGGGAAGGTGAAAAAGACCTGTAGACTGGTCCCTCATAAACTTACTCCTCAACAATCAGCTAAGATGCTAGAAACTTCATGGTTTTGAACTCCTGCCTCATTCAACATATAGCCCAGACCTCGCACCTTCAGATCACTACTTGCTTCGATCCATGGCCCATTTTCTTCAAGGGAAAAAAATTGATAATTTTGCGGAAGTTGAAAATGCTGTCCAAAAGTTTTTTGACAGCCATCCCAAGGAATGGTATCAGCGTGGCATGGAGCAATTGGCTAGCAGATTGGTAATGAAGGTAGATAACAATGGACTATACTTTGAGTATTAATTGTATTTTATATCAAAGAGATAATAATACAAATATTTGTTTAAGAAACGGTCATTCTTTTTTATACACCCCATTATTGAACAAATTTCTCCAAACGGTACTTTTTGACCTCATGATCTCAGCCATAAACAAGACGGCATTAGTAGACATTAGCGGTGTAACTGCAGCCATGTTGGAATTGGCTGAACAGTTTTATATGGCGCTTGCGCAAACCAGCCGTAGGCACGAGGGTCCTAATTATTTTTTATTATCCACAGCTGCGAAATTAGTTCTATTATAGCTCTCGTGTTAAAGCGGGCTCGCTGCCGGCCATTTTTATCTCTTCTATAAACATCTATTCCTAAATAAGAACCCGAGGAGTGGAATTTATGTCGCTAAAGGGAATGCCAAATTGGTACCGCGCACCGACCAATCACGTTGATATTGCCACTGCCTCCTCAATCATCCTGATATACTCTCACAGCCTTCTTTGGAAAAATTAATTTTTTTTAAAATACTGTGAGTTTATTTTATGATAAAAACTCCCGGGGAGGAGAGTTATTTTTCCATTTAATCACTTTCGATTAATTAAAAATATTTTTAATTGGGCTTGTCACTGAAGGAGTCCAGTCCAATGGTTTATCTTTGAGCAGGTTTCAAATGAATCTCTCCTAAGGAAAAATTAGCATATAATTCTAAGTATTTATTCAAAACAACTTAAATAATTAAGAAAAATGAACAGTGCAACTAATTGACCAAATAACAAAGACCACTACATTTGATCTCTTATTTAGCTCTTTTTTAGTTTTCTCGTATTCCTGATGTAGATTGTACGATACTGAAGTTTGTTATAGTCATATACGGTTAGGTCATGATTAACAATATTTATTTTTTTATTTAATTTTTTTTTGTAGGGATGTAACGATCGAGAATCGATGTCACAAAGTCGATTTCAAGGAACCGATTGATACAGCTGACACGACAATGGAAACACGATTTTTTTCATTTAAACTAACATATCTCCTAAACGGTAGGCTCCCATGTCCAAAAACGGTTTTGAGCGTGTCCAAAATATTACATTTTTGAATGTGAAAGAAACTTTACACCAAAAAATTACACACCCCAGCTGAAAGACATCAATGCAAAAATGCAAAAAATTACCGTTCCTGAAATACGTGAATCACAAGAACTAAAAGACGTTTATTTGAACTCGATGGATGTCGCCACTTTTTCGATCCGAGAAACACCAACTGAGCTAGACCATGTAAAAAAAAGCCACTACTTTTTTTTTTTTTTTTTTTTTTTTTTTTTTTTTTTTTTTTTTTTTTTTTTTTTTTTTTTTTTTTTTTTTTTACAACGATTATAACATGTTAAAACTTAAAAAGAACTACTCATCAGTAGCACTTTAATAAAAATTATACACCAGATGGTCTCTAGGCTATCTTCTTTTCAGACACCTCGGAGGATTACCATATACCTAGGGAATGGAGTGGGAAGCAAGTTAAGAAACTAACGAATTTGAGTGGTTATGGAGCTTACTATGAAAGGATAGGTATCTGGTGTGGGCTGAATCTGCAACATATGGAACATTAAGATCTTTATGGATAAGTTTATTGTTGACAAAGTAAGGGGCATTTAGGATTTTTCAAAGGATTTCTGATTGTAAGGATTGTATACGAGATGAATTGGATGGTTTAGTAGAGCCCCAAAGCTGAACTCCGTACGTCCAGATAGGTCTAATCACAGTTATGTATAATAGTATTTTGTAACTGATTGGGAGCTTTGAACGTTTGTCTAATAAATGCTGAAGTAATCTGTAACGACTGGCAGTTTCTTGTCTTTATAGTCTTGTATGTGGATTCCAAGTAAGACGTTTGTCCAAGTGGAGTCCTAGGTGGCGGATCTGTTCACAGGGATTAGTGGAATATCATTAAAGGATACTGTAGGACAGGAAGTTCATTAGTTTGAAAAATAAATTTTAATTATTTAATTTATTTATTTTTAGTTAAATTATTCAGCTTAGAGTAGTTAGGTAGGTATATATGTTTTTTCCCGTTATTTTCAGATAAAAACGTAACATATTTTTAAAATAACTAAATCAACTTCTTTGTCATATTTTTTATGAAGGATACCGTAGGACAGGAAGTCGTAGGTTTACGACGAAGGGTAAAGGTTATTTGGTGAGATTTTTTTGGATTTATTTTGATTCTCCATTTTTGACAACATTCTTGAAGAGTTAGGATATGGGATTGGAGTGTTTGGGAGGCAATGAAGGGATCATTGTTTACTGACAGCACACATGTATCATCAGCGTAAGTTGTGAGGACAGTGGTAGGATGAGTTGGGATGTCAGCTGTATACACCGTGTAGAGGATGGGGCCTAGGACACAAATATGAAATTAAAGTAAATTTAATGCTTTACAACTATGATTCTAACATTTTTTCTAAAAACGATCAGGGAAGGCACTAGAAGAAAATTTTCGACAAAAGTAAGGTAAAAATTATATTTTTGAAAACATTATTGATTTTTAATAACTTATATCTCGAAAACCGTTGGAAGTTCGACAAATTTGTGTATTACCAGTTTTATAGGAAATTTATTCAGCTTTAATTTTTAAATGAAACATATTTTTCTAGAGTCTACCATTTTCGAGATATAAATGAAAAACTCAAAAATGGAACCTTCACCCCTCCCTCCGCCGTTAGCTCACTCCCTATATGTATTATATCAATCAAAAGATGAAAAGAACTACTCTTTTATCTACGTTAAAATTCAAAATTTTAAATTCAGAGATTACTACTAAACCATAATTTCAGATTACATAAGACAAGACTAAATCACATTGGCATCTCTTCTGCTTACCGAAAATGGAGAGAATCTAAGCATTGCCATATTTAAAACTAAAAAGGACAGCATTCCACAAACATTTAAGATAACATAAGAAGAAACCTTAGATCGAGCAAAAATATCAAAAACATTTTCATGAAGCTAATCTTTCAGGGCTGGAAGCAGCCTGATGGTATGAGAGCCCCATATGGCTTTCTTTTATAAAATGTAAACCTTTTTTGGGAAAATCATTAATCTCATTTCAGATACTTTATATGTTATGCTACTTAGAGCCATCACATACGAAAATAATAAGTAATACAACTAATTGTTATATTATTGTTAATATAAATATGAATCAGACAGAGTAGAGGAAGCATAAACAAAAACGGTTTGTTTAGCCCTACCAATATGGATAGCCGTGGATAAATGTTTATGTTTATTATAATTTAATTTATTCAAATCATAAAGAAAATAGATAAATAATTCTAATGACATGACAATAACTTGTGGTAACACTCTAATAGAAGTTATGGTAACGGTCAGCTTATGAGCCGCCACCAAACATGCCTGACCCGCGCTACACCGACCAGTTCGATCATTACAGCTCACCTCGAATTTAAATTTATCGATAATTCATTCCTATAACCTTACATGTAAACAATCACTTCTACAGTTTCAACTTGGACTGTGTTGTTTTGTGTGTTATATTAATATTTAGTCTTCTTTAATGTAAATAAGTGAAACAGAAGTTAACAAAATGATTTTCATAAAGGATTAAGTGTTTTATCAATTCATGTTTTCTTATTTCCTCTTATCTAATGTGTAAAAGTGTTACAAAACTTAAGAACATTAATTTGTACATGGATTTGGTGTTTTATATATTTTTATTTGTTGTATGAATTTAAGTGAGAAAATTTCAGTATACATATCATGTGAATGGATTCTTTGTCGTCCATATTACTTATTGCCCTAAAGTGAGACAGATTGTATAATTAATTCAATAAAACTTATCGATCGATCGAAAATAAATGTGAGAAAGTATATCATAGGTTTCATATTTTCTTATTTCCACTTCCCTTGAGAAAAGGAATGGACGAAGGATTTTTTATTGCAAGGATTGAATAGGAGATGAATTGGATAGTTTAGTGAAGCCCAAGAAATAAAGGTAAATTGGATTTTAAAACATCCTGTGTGGGTGGCTTGATAGCTTCAGAAAACGGTTAGTTCAGTGTTAAATCAAATTTCTGGAGAATTAAAAGACTTGAATATTCTCACGGTCCAAGAATGATTCACAAAATCATAGAGGATAATAAGCGAAAAACTATATTTGATGGCCATGAAACCATTTTTTTTTTTTTTTTTTTTTTTTTTTTTTTTTTTTTTTTAACAGAATGTTACCTACTAAATCCCGATCAATGAAAAAACGGAAACTAAAACAGATTCAGCTTAGTTAAACACATTGGTCGGCTACGTATTTTTGCTTACTATTATGGTAACGAATTCCTTAGTAGATTCATCACCTAAAGATATTTTTTCATCACCTATCTTCAAATCCACTGATGTTTCCTTAAGAACAAATCCTGCGCTGTTCACCCAAGAGACAAAGCTGGCCAGGTAAATCCCTGAACGGGGATGTCGCCTACAAGAAGAATCGCAGCCATTGGGAAGATGAGAGGACGCTATCTATCAAGCCAGAGGAGCAAAGGTGCCGCGGTTGTTGGCTAATCGCCTTCCTCATCAGTATCTTCCTAATGGTTCAGTAACTCCTATGTCTGGGAGTCATTCCTCCGCCCCCTTCTATAATTGTTATAATTACTCTCTCAAAATGAAAAGAATTAAAAAGGAAATATCTTATATATGGCATCGTTTAGGGTTAATGCCACTATATGTTAGATATTTTAGATATATCTCTGTCAGATGAATATTGTGTCTCATTAAACAATGACAGAGCCACATAAAACATTTCTGCAAAAGAATATTTAGTATAAGTTATAAAAATTCCGAAGTCGTTTATATTAATGACTGCCCCATATCTATATCTACAGTAGGCAAATCATAGATTATGGAAATATCGGCCGTTCACACCAGTTCTCTCGCGTTTCGTTAGAGATAGCCTCAACATCCTTAGAGATCAGGATCTAAAAATACCACTAAGAAAAGGATCATTCCTTGAAATTTAATCTCAATCATTGAACAATTCATTATTGATCCCATTTTTTTGTTATTCATTGAAATTTACAACTGAATATACAATATAAAAAAATAATACATGATGTAAAATGCGATGATAATGCTAAAAATGACCCGTCACTTGTTTTTTAAGCAACCACCCATTGGAAGCACTCATAATGAAGAACTATATTAGAAGGTCCCGAGGCCATCTTCTTTTCTGGAATGGAATGAGAAACATGTTGTGATACTAATGGATTTGAATGGTTGTGGAGTTTGCTATGGATGGATAGATATCTGATTTTAGCTGTCAGAAACGTTAGGTATATTAAGATCTTTGTGAATAAGTTTGTAAGGAAGTAAGAATTTGAACTAAGTTTTAAGACTTTTTTATTATTTTATTTTTATTTTAACCCCGATCCCCTAACCTTTCATAGTAAACTCCATAACTATTCAATGAATAAGTTTGTGACGAAGTAAGGAGAATTAAGGAATTTTCGAAGGATTTTGGATTGTAAGTACTGGATACGAGTTGAATTGGATGGTCTAGTGGAGCCCCAAAGCTCAACTCCGTATGCCCAAATAGGTCTAATCACTGTCATGTATATGAGTCAATACATTACAAATATATTTCTTTTATTAAATAGTTTTTTTTCTATAATTTTCGTTTAATTTTAATTTTCAGTTTCTTCATTCATTTAATAATTAAATGAATGTGTAAAAAAAGAAGAAAAAAAAGAAGGATACTGTTTTCAGATCTGCCAGGATCTGACGATTTCAATATTTTGTGATCTGCCATGATTTAACGATTTTTTAAGAAATCCGAAAGATATTCCGCCATTGTTGTCGGTTTAGTTTTTGTCCTTAAGGATATTATTTTCAAATATTCAAGGATTTAGCTATTTTTAAGATGGCGGAAGAATATTCCACCATTGTAGTCCTTTTTAAAAATTAATTAAACAATCACGTATTTTACAGAGGCCACTCTCTCTTCCCGTTTAGTCCTTTGGATTTGCTCCTTGTCTAACGCATTCAACGGGAAGTTAGGAAAAATTAATTTTTATTTTTTTTTACCTTGAGTCTTAAGGTTTTTATTTAGATATATAATAATTTAATTGCAATTATTAAGCATTCTTCATTTGAATAAAATTTTTAGAGCTTGCGTCTTAGTCTTAGATATTATTATTATTTTGTTGTTTTTTTCTCACTGTTCTGTTGTAAACCTACTGAAGAGGTGCGTATTTATACATAACACCAAGCAAAAAGCGTATTATGGAGCGTCAAGGCCATTGTCGGACTCCCTTCGAACACCTCAACTGCGATGCTCTACGCTCCGCGAAGGTACCGTGGGTTGGGACTGATCCGCTGTCAATGGGAGGCTCCTCTCTGCAGCACTGGTCCATTGCTCAGCGACTGTCTAATGTTCCGGACGCTCTGTTCCAGTCTACATTCCATTATGAAAAAGAGATTACTGAATGTGCTGAGAGGCTGGGTGTAGATCAGAGCCACCGAAGCGTGAGAGCTCTACGACGGTCGCTGGTAGAGGGCGCTTTTGAGGAATGGGCCAATTGCAGGTGGCAGGGCGTTGGTGTACCTCATTTTAAGGAGACACCGAAAGCTAATAGATATATTTGTGAAAAACAAATACTTTCGGGGTCTGAATGGACCAACGCCCTAAAACTCAACATCAATTATGCACCCCTACGTGGAGTCCCAGGTGCCAGCGGGCAGATAGGAGAGGTTGGGTCCCTTTGTCGCAAGTGCGGCAAAGAGTCCGAAACACCAGCCCATGTGCTGGGAAAATGTCCCAACAACTCACTCCTGATCACACGCCGTCACCACAGGGTCAAGAATGAATTGATAAGGCTCCTCAAGAATAAAGGCTTTACCTGCTTTGACGAGGTATACTGCATCGATACCAACGGATCCACGAGGTATGCGGACATTGTCGCGTTTCCGAAGAACGGACGGACAGCGCTGATAGTGGATCCTACTGTAAGGTATGAAAATAATAACCTCGATCAATCAGGTGAAATAGAAAGGGAGAAAATGGATATCTATGAAAAATGTATCCCTTTCCTCAAAGAGAAATTCCGCGAGACATTCGGTAATAGAGATTTCTCCGTGAAAGGATTATGGTTTGGATCTCGCGGAGTCATTCCGGAAAAAACAAGGAGCTTCTTGGAGGACCTTGGCGTGGAGGTGAGGGAAATAGCGATAATGGCCGAAAATATAATATTGGACTCCCTTGGAATTATTCACCACCACATACATGGTGCATAGGATAGCCCATTACAATTTACAGTTGTTAAATATGTATTAATTTATCCTACCATATATCTGATTCTATGTGCATATATGTATATGAATGTGTGGTATATATGTGAATATTAGGGGGGGAATAACATGAAAGGAAAAAAAAATGAAGTGAAATAGGAAAAGAAGGGGGGAAAAGAGAGGAAAAGATAGTAAAAGGAATAAATAGGGAAAGGGAAATAATAATAATAATAATAAATAAAAAAAAAAAAATATAAATATATAAAAAAAAAAATTAAAAAAAAAAAAAAAAAAGTTATTAGTTTGTCTATTATTGGTTTTTCTAGAATTAGGTAGTATTAAGTATATATTATATAACTAAATTACAAATTATATTGTTATCTGTAATTGGATAGATGAGTATGCTGTGTGTGTAGCAACCCAATAAAGTTGAGCAGCACTATGTTTATTGTTAATATGTCTCAATAAAGCATATATCTCTCTTGTTTAAAAACAAAACGATATTGAAATACTTTTTATAAAGTAAAAAAAGTACGAGGGTAAGTCAATAATTATCCGCAATATAGCTATATTTTTGTTTATGTTGGCAGTACTGTTCTTTTGTGCTGATGGCGCATGCTTTGTTTATTCGTTGTTATGTTTATGTGCGTATCAAGCTGGTAGGTTAGTTTTGTTATCGCTGTCGTGCTGTTAATAATGGCCGCTCCACTTTCTATTTGCACCAAAGAAGAGCAACGTTCAGTGATCCGTTTTTTGTGGTCGGAAGGTGTATCAGGGGCCGAAATTCATCGAAGACTTTTGGTACAGTACGGGAACAATTGTTTGCCACAACGGAGTGTCTATGAATGGATTGAAAAATTCAAAACACAGTGAACAATAAACAGTGAACGTTACAGTAAGATGCTTACTGCTAAGCTGAAGCCTGCAATTCGAAGCAAACGCCGAGGACTGCTGTCAAAAGGCGTTGTGTTGTTGCACGACAATGCCCGTCCGCATACAGCTGCCCACACTGTAGAAACGCTCGCTTCAGAAACTAAATTTTGAAGTATTGAATCATCCTCCATATAGTCCCGATCTCGCTCCATCTGATTTTCACTTGTTTGGTCCACTCAAACAGGCAATTAGGGGCCGTCGATTTGCCTCGTACGAAGCATTGAAAGAAGCGGTGCATTCCTGGCTCGCATCTCAACTCAAAACCTTCTTCCATGAGGGCATCAGGAAACTTGAACAACGTTGGACCAAGTGCGTTGAAAAGCAAGGGGACTATGTCGAAAAATGATGTACTTGTAAGTTTCCTATTTCATTTCAATAAAATTTTATAACTATATTGCGGATAATTATTGACTTACCCTCGTATTTCAATATCGTTTTGTTTTTAAACAAATATATAATACGCTTTTTGCTTGGTGTTATGTATAAATAAGCACCTCTTCTGTAGGTTTACAACAGAACAGTGAGAAAAAAAAACAAAATAATAATAATATCTAAGACTAAGACGCAAGCTCTAAAAATTTTATTCAAATGAAGAATGCTTAATAATTGCAATTTTAAATTATTATATATCTAAATACATAGCTTATATATAACACATAAACACTGAATTTGAACTAAGTTTTAAGACTTTTTTATTATTTTATTTTTATTTTAACCACGATCCCCTAACCTTTCATAGTAAACTCCATAACTATTCAAAGCCACTAGTCTCTCAATTTCCCATTCTATTATTATCAACTTTCGAGGCGTCTGAAAAGAAGAAGGTCACCTTCTCATATAGAACTTTTATTAATGTGCCCTAACAGTGGATAGTTGCTTCACAAGCAAAGATGTATGTTGTTTTTTTTTTATCTATAGTTGTAAATTTCATTAAAAAAAATAAATACATTAGTGTGAAAGATAGATGTAACAGTTTAAAAATCTGTATTTACTTTTAAATATGTATGTAGCCATGGGCTCGCAATGTCCCATCGAGAATAGTTAAGGGACCTACACTTTTACTAGAAATACAACCCCAGGCCATAACACTCACTGCAAACTTTTCACTCGATTTTAAACATTGAGCTGTTAGGGCCTCACCTTTTTTTCGTCTCACATACTGAATTCCATCTGTGTTATAGATATTAAATTTCAATTCATCAAAAAATATGACAGAGTTCTTCTTGTGTTCAGTTTTGATGTTTTCGAGCCCAACAAAGATGATCCTGCCGCATCTGTTTTTTTGTTAAGAGTGTTTTTTTCTGTGGCCGGCGCACACTGGGGCCGTCTCCTCACTAACATCGCTCAAAACTCTATTTTTGATTTTTGGGTATTTTTACTATTTTTTGTGACTAAAATAATCTACATAATATGGCAAATCAACTAGTAAACAGCACACGCTTCGTTTGTTTCCTTTCAATGTTTTAATCCGTTTTATGTCGCGGATTATTAGAGAGCATTATTCAGTCGATTGTAAAGTGGAAAGCATTTCAATACGCTAACTTTTTTTTCTTTTAAAGTTTTATATTTCAAGTCATATTATGTGGTGTTCAAGTGAAGATATATAATATAAAATATTAAGGATAAAATTCTTAAAACTTAAATTTGATTAATTCAATTTTGCGCATGGGAATTGCAAAACTCCCATTGTGATATGATAATAGAAGCCTTTGTAAATATAGATGTGAAGGCAAAAGTGCAATTCCCTTGCACAAAATTAAGATATTGAAAATTTTGAATTTAATGAAAGGCCCACAACAGAGATTTTAAGGCTTACAGGAAAAATTTTAGTAGAAAAACTTCTAGAATTAAATAGATATGTAATATAAAACACTAATAAATAAAATCGTATGGACAAAATTGAAATTAAATCTTTAAATTTTAAAATTTGAAGCCTAAATCTTTGAATTTGATTAATTCAATTTAGCGCTAGGGAATTGCAAAACTCTTGTATAAATAAATGTGAAGGCGAAAGGGTAATTCTTTCGCGCAAAATTTACTAACGCAAATTTAGTGAAAGGCCCAAAACAAAGATATTAAGGCTTATGGTGAACAATTTAGTAGGAAGACTTCTAGGTTTCATAGAATTAAAGACGTTTCTAATCTGCTTCTAATATCTAATAACTAGTCTGATCTAATATCTGATAATTAATAACTGACCACAGAAAAATAACAACATAAAAAACAAAATTAATAAATATTAATTCGACCCCGATGTTTGTGGCATGTTAACAATTGGACCATCTGGCTTAGACAACATTACATGTCACATTTACATCTAGCTATATATTACGGATTCGGATAGTTCTGATTAGACCCATAATAGACTTTTTTTAGGGCATCAGGTAAAAGTAACATTGATTCAATATTAAAATTTGAAATGATTCTTCAAAATTTACGTGAATATTAAATAGGTAACTAATTTAAAGACATCATGTAAAAAAACATTACATAGTTATTCATTAATTAAAATCCTAAAAATATGATTGATACTTAAAATATGTTAAATGTTATTTGTTTATAAACATATTTTATTGTTTTATCTGTAGATATTGTGCAAAATATTTGTACCTACAACATTTCATTATTTTTATACTACAGGTACGTATTATGTAAATTTTATTACTTTTATGTATTTATAAAATTGTTCGATATGTAGTTCTACACATTTTGTTTATCATTAGGGTAATTCTGCCAAAGAAAGTTTTATATTAAATATATAATATAAGAACATTATTAAAAGTAGTGCATTTTATTAAATTAAAACCTATCATTAATAAAAAGTATACCTTTTTTTACTTTAATTATAACTTTACCTTTTAGTTTATTATTTAAAATAAATTTATAAACCGAAAAAACTGCTTTTTGGAGTTTTGAGCGAGAGCGCCCTATATACGGCCCCAGTGTGCGGCGTGCATTCAGTCCTGCTTTTATTAATCTCCGACGAACAGTTGATGTACAGACATTAACGCCTGTAACTGCATTCCATTCTGCAGCTAAATCTGTAGATGTTATGGTCCTGTTTTTTTAACAAAGCCTTTGCAATATGCGATCTTCCGTTTCATTTGTCTTTTCTTGCGACCACAGAAATGTTTAAATCCTAAAGTGCCGGAAGACCGATATTATTTTAAAAACCTACTTAGAGTTGATGGAGTACAACCTACTTTATTACTAATATATCGGCAAGAAAAATTATCTTCACTTAAATCGAGAATTAGTGCTTTTTTTTTTTTTTTTTACTGCTTAGTACACTGTAGTTTCACGTCATTTAAAAACTGTTTCATTAGATTTATCTTCAGGATCTGGGGAGCGGTCACACGTTACTTGCCGATATTCTGAGCTTGGGTGGCTTTTTCCTTAATTACGGCAATACTTTCTGGGTACTTTTCTATCTCAATCTCTAAAAACCAAAAAACCTTCCTATATTCTTGATCTATTAACTCTGCGCTCTTCTATCCACCTCCTAAACACTAGATCCCAACTTTTAGCCTATATATCCCCTCTAATAAAACCGCTTCCTTTGACAAATCCTTCATCATTCGTGCTACCGTCTTCTGGAATTCCCTACCCACTTCTATTCGTAAAGCAGCTTCCATAACTTCCTTTAAAAATAATTTATTCCTGTACCTTTTAGACAATCAATCTTCCGCAAATATGTCAATAATTAAATGAATACTTAGAATTACTTTTTTCTTTTTTTTTTCACTTTCTTTTATATATATATATATATATATATATATATATATATATATATATATATATATATATATATATATATATACGATTGTATTTTATGTTATAATTATTATTTCATATATTTATTTATTTGTATTTATATTAATTTAATTTAATTTTTTTTTCCTGTAAAAAATGTACGCTGTGATTACAGAAGCATCTAATTTGTAAATAATAGGCCAGACAATACCTGTGCATTATATTTATTCTTAGGGGACAGTAAGACCCAGAATAAAGTTTATTTTTTCATTTTATTTATTTTCAAACTAAACTTTGGATTACCATTAGTATACAATACAATGCCTCTAAAATAAGAGATAATATTCCTCATTAATAAAGGGATTAAGTGCAATCCCTCAAGATCTAATGAGTACATAAACAGTATAAATATTATTTAAGCGAATATTAAAAAGTGTTGCGTTTATTTTTCACACTACTGTAAATAAAAAAATAACCTTACTGATCACGGATAAATTATAATTTTAATATTGATATTAATGTATTCACTTTGCTACTGAAATGAATATTGGAATTTCTAAGATTAGCATACTAAGTCGATATGAATTTATCTTTTGATATGTAATCTTAATCGTGTATTGTGATATTCATCTCCCTCGTGACCTTTTAGTTAGAGCGGCCCTGACAGTTCCCGATGCTATCAACGTTATCAATGGTAGATATACATATATTCACCATTATACTTATTCAAATGGTCCACTGATATGCTTTTATCGCTCATCATAGCGTACCATAACATACAATAAAAACATGGCGCTGAGAATTAGACTACTGTGTGCTTGATGTCGGTGAAATATTGTACTCGTGAGGTCTTGTTTTTATTGTTAGAAAGCGTGCCCAAGATCGATTTATCAAAATGGAAACAGTGACAAATCCTATTTTTAGGTTTGTACTTATTGATGGAACTGTCTGTATCAATAATCCTGTCAGTAATCAAAGTTACAAACATAATTGTAATCTATAAATAAACATATTGTAGAGTGCATGAAATACGCGATTATGTTTGACCTCAGGGCTTCGTTTTTTTTATTTTGTTTCTTTTTCTTACTTTTTGTTTTCTTAGCTTATTTTAAATTTTTAACCTTAAAATTTAGCCCAGACCAGATACCTATCATTCCATGGTAAACTTCATAACCACTCCAATCCACTAGTCTCTCAACTTACTTCCCACTCCATTCCTGATAATCCTCCGAGGCGTCTGAAAAGAAGATGGCCTAGAGACCTTTTAGAGTAGATTTTTATTGAAGTGCTACTGATGAGTAGTTCTTCACAAGTTTAAACATTTACTTGATGTACATGTTTTTGTACAGTTGTAAATATCAATAAATGAAAAAAAAAAATTTAATTAAAAAAAAAAATTTAATTTTCACAACTCTTTATCCATCATGCATATGGACAAGTGATAAAAAACTAATACATTTATTCAATCTAGTAGGTATGTGGAGCAATCAAGTATTTATTCTCTAGCGTGTTTTTCATCATAAAAACGTCTGTTAGACTCAAAAGGTGAAGTGCAATTGTATCATGAGTTACACCAATAAAAAGCTAACTAAATTCTGCAGTTTTTGATAAATTTGACGGCTTCTAGGGTTCTCCAGTGAGGAGTGAGGAATTTTCAAAAAATATTAAAAATTTAAGTTTTAATAAATGTTTTATGTTTTGCGCGTTAAAAGGCCCCTTAAAAGTGAATTTAAATTAACTAGAACTATTTCATCTTTTAGAAAATTTAATGCTGATTAAGAAAATATCATCGTTTTAGTTTCTACGCTAAAACAAAGTAGAGAAAACTGTAATTTTTTAGAAAAAAGTAAGATTTTAAAAATAAAAACGAAAAAAATTCTATCTTCTCAAACAATTGAGATAGGACACTCGTTTTTGCACCATTCTACCCCATTTAGTTTGCAGTATTACCCATTTTTTTTTTTTACACTATGTCTGGGACACCCTGTATACGGCAGCTAGGTCACCATTATATTGTTCATTATAATTCTTTTAAAGGGGCAATGGCCATTACGTAGGGCACAACATGAAGAAACGTCGACTAAATTTCTACGGGCATATCAAGAGAATGCCCGACAACCGACTGACTAAATAGATCCTGTTGTACTCAGAATGCATTAAGAACATAAAGTGGACTGCCGAAGTCAGAAAAGACGTGCCAGAAAAATGACACACACAGATATACAGACAGACAAACTTTCTACAAGAAATTACTGAAGTTGAAAGTGAGCCAAGAATTCAAGACAGGAACAACTTGGTCGGTTGAGAGGAAGAAAATGAACAGTGAAAAGACGAAAGAGGTGTGGTACCTGAAAAAATCTGAAATCAAATATACACTTCATCTCGTCGCGTATTATCGCATTCGAGCGCATGAAATATGCGATAATTTCTGACTTCACAGCTTAGTTAGGAATAGTTAGAAGATAAACATACTATAAGTCCCCGTCCCGGGGAGGTGAACTTACAGTGAGGGGAGGGGAGAAGGTCCTATTTTTGGGTTTTTCGATTATATCTCGAAAACGGTGGAC
This sequence comes from Euschistus heros, assembly GCA_003667255.2. NCBI lineage: Eukaryota > Metazoa > Arthropoda > Insecta > Hemiptera > Pentatomidae > Euschistus > Euschistus heros. The sequence goes on from RCWM02000583.1 coordinate 157,368, forward strand.
TCTAGAAAAATAAGCTATAGATCAAAATTAACGCTAACTTAATTTCTTATAAAATTGTTTCTATACATATTTGTCGAATATTCAACGATTTTCGAGATATAAGTTATTAAAACAAAAAAATATATATACAATAGTATATTACTAAGTATTTTGACTTACGGATCAGAAACTTGGACGTTGAAAGGCAGCTTCAGGAAAAAACTCCTAAGCACCGAAATGGACTACTGGAGACGAGCGGCGGGAATATCCAGAATGGACAAAGTACAACCATCAGAGAAAAGATGGAGGTTGAAAGAACCATTCTGGAGGATATAGAGAAAAAACACCTGAAATGGTATGGACATTTGAAAAGAATGTATGAAAAAAGACTACCCTAAGTAGTCCACCTATTGAAAATCAGGGGAACACGAAGGGATTGGAATTGGAGGAATCCATGATGGGGCATGGTCTAAGGGAGGAATGGACCTTGGATAGGATATTATGGAAGGAAGCCATTCAATCACTAGGTTAAGGAAACCCACTATTTGTGGAAACTCCTGTTTAAAAAAAACAACTCAATTTTCGAGAAAAAAAATATTGATTACCTCACTTTTTGTGAACATTTGCTTCAAGTGGCATAAAAAAAACGTAAATATTAAAATTAAATTAAATTTTATGCTCTACAACTTATATTCTGATATTTTTCCTGAGAAACGATTGTGAAAGGTACTTGAATCAAATGAACGACAAAAAGTGAAGTAAACATTATTTTTTTCCGAAAATTATCGTTTTTTAATAACGAATATCTCGAAAACCGTTGAAATTTCGACAAATATTTGTATAAACAATTTTATAGAAAACTAAATTAGCTTTAATTTTGTTGCGTAGGATATATTCCTAGATTACACCGTTTTCGAGATATAATTGAAAAAATCAAAAATGGGACCTTCTTCCCTCCTCCACCGTTTGCTCACTCCCCAGGGGCGACATACTTTTAGTATGTTTACCTTCTAACTATTCCTAACGAAGCTATGAAGTCAAAAATTATCGGATATTCCATGGACTCTACGTCCCTCATTCCAGCACTTATTGACTGGACTAATACAGCTATAGGCCGCTAGGGGACGAGATGAAGCGTCTATTTGATGTGAGATTTTTTCAGGTACCACACCTCTTTCATCATCTCACTGTTCATTGTCTTCCTCTCAACCGACCAAGTTGTTCCTGTCTTGAATTCTTGGCTCACTTTCCACAGTAATTTCTTATAGAATGTTTGTCTTGTATATCTGCGTCTGTCATCTTTCTGGCACGTCTTTTCTGACTTAGGCAGTCCACTTTCTGTGTACAATAGGATCTGTTTAGTCAGAGGGGTGTCGGGCATTCTCTTGATAAGTCCGTTGAAATTTAGTTGACGTTTCTTCATGTTGTGTCCTACGTTATGGCCATAGCCCCTTAAGAATAATTATAATGAACAATAAAATGGCGACTTGCTGCCGTATATATAATTAAGGACATAATACAAGCAAATAAAATACAATTAAATTAAATAAAGAAATTTAAAATTAAATTTAATTGCAATATAAAAGTAATAAAAAATAAAATCACACAAAAAACAAATTATATCTTAAAGTTAAATATTTAAAATAAGCTAACAAAACAAAAAAGATTAGTGAAAACTATACAGTTGACAAAGCTAAAAAATATATCTTATCAGGAGAAATAAATGTATTTTGCCTGATATAATAATATAAGTTATGCCAAAAACAATTATACAAAAATCAATATTACTTGAGGTATGCATGATGGTATAGAAGGATCAGTACAATTAGTCTAAAATTAAATATTTATGAATCATTAGAAATAATAAAAAAATTTAGACCCGATCCTGATTTTTGTTTAAATGATCAGATAAACATTTCCAATAACCCCATTTTAAATTTGTTTCCAACAGGAACGGAAAAATCCAATGAGTCATAGGGGAAATTCCATAGTAAATCCCAAAAATATAACCTACCTTACCTCTTTCCCCTTCTCAGGATGGCTACATTTCAGTTATCTGTTAGATCTCCTAAGGGGAGTACTATTGCTTGATTTCTTGTCTTACATTTTTGAAAACTTTAGTTCATGTAACATAGTACTGATGTGTTGAAAAGTTTTCTAATACCATAATTCCAATAGAAGTGGCAATTAATTCAAAATCAATATTATATTGTGAATATTCATATTTAATTATAAAAAATATTTTCTTCAATATAACTATTAGATTTAATATCTAACAAGTAAACGAAAAGTCGGGATATAAAGATATCACGAGTGAAGAGGAATGGCGAATGTTGGAAGGGAGGGAGTTCCAGAAGTTAGAAATTCGGGAAATAAAGGAGAGTTTGAAGGATGTGTTGAAGTTAGGTAAAGGTCCTAGGGACGGGATCTGGTTTTGCGGGAACTCACTGATGACGTGTCGAAATCGTCATATTTTCCCAAAACATACACATTTATCGTGTTCAAGAAATACAAGTGTATCCGACACTCCGAAGACCTCTAACACGATTGTAATACCAAATATACAGCGGGTTCAACATACAAGGTTTCGAACTAGATCCTCGCCCCCGAAGGAAGCGATATATTAGCGAAGGAAAACGTTTATAAGCACCTTCGGAAGAGGAATATATTAGTTTGAACGAATGCGCTGGCACCCTCCGCTCTCTCTAATTGGCTGGTTTCAGTAATTATAGTTACTCGAGGTGTTTATTCAGAGCTTGAGGATGGCAACTACTAGCCAGGATATAACAGAGGCGGTTAGCTCCTAACTCTCTATGTTCTCCTAATGAACAACATTCGATCCTACTCTGTTTATTAGCCCTCAGCTTCGTAGATCCTAATTGGAAAATATGCAAGAAGAATTCTTCTTCGGGCATGTTCTCATTCTTAGCATTCTTTGAAGCGGAATAGTAGAAAACATTACGTAGCTCCCATTTTACGGCATCGAACGCAGGATATTATTACGTATGTGCTTCTCCTACAACCTTTCAGATCCGAATACGGTTCCTTTTAATTAAATTCCGTTGATTTGCATTACTTTTAAATTATTTATTAACATAGAACATGTTTTACCGGTGACCTAGTTGGTCAAAAGCGATACGTGTTTAGGGAACGCGAGGGTGTTGCGCTTAGTTTGATATTAGGAGTATACCAGGTATGCAAGTTTAAAATGTCGTTTATTTCTTAAAATATATACACAGTAATTTAAAAAAAAGTATAATATATTTTATTCAAAGTACTGACCCTTGCTTTCTACACATTTTGTCCATCTCTCGGGCAATATATGGATACCATTCCAAAAGAATGCTTCATCTTTATTTGAAATCCATTCATCGAGCCATTTTCGTACGTTTTCGAAATTGTTGAAGTGTTGCTCCACCAATGAGTGTCCCATCGATGAGAAGAGGTGATAATCAGAAGGCGCCAGGTCAGGTGAATACGGCGGGTGGGGTAGGAGTTCCCAACCAAGCGAAGAAATCGTTTCCTTAGTCAATCTGGCTGAATGTGCAGGAGCGTTATCATGCTGAAGAATGACTTTGGCGTGCCTGTGAGCCCATTCTGGGCGTTTTTTCGATCAATGCGTGACTCAAATTGATCATTTGTTGTCGGTAGCGCTCGGTATTGACTGTTTCGCCGGGTTTGAGAAGCTCGTAGTAGACTATTCCCTTCTGATCCCACCACACACACAGCATTGTCTTCTTCCCAAAACGATCCGGTCTTGCACTCGATGTGGATGGTTGTCCTGGCGTTACCCATGATTTTTTTCGATTGGGATTCTGAAAATAAATCCATTTTTCATCGCCAGTTACAACTCGATGCAAAAAAAACCCTTTCTTTCGTGGCGTAAAAGCAGCATTTCGCACACAGTTTTTCGTTTTTCCATCTGTCGTTCGTCCAATTCATGTGGAACCCATTTTCCAACCTTTTGAATCTTTCCCATAGCTCTCAGGCGATCGGAAATGGCTTGCCTAGTGACATTCAACTGTTCTGCCATCATTTGTTGGGTTTGGGTATTGTCTTCGTCTAATAAAGATTGCAATTCCAAGTCCTCAAACTTTTTTGGTCGATTTTCTCGTTTTTGATCAGTAACATCAAAATCACCACGTTTGAAACTTTGAAACCAACGTTCACATGTCCTGACGGTTGGAGCAACATCGCCATAAGTCTCAACAAGAATTCGATGACATTCAGATGCCTTTTTCTTTTGATTAAATAAGAAAATCATGACATGCCGCAAATGCTCTTTATTTGGCTTAAAATTAGACATTTAACACCAAAGAAAGGTATGATACGTCCACGTAAACGACTTAAAAACAACTGACTTTTGTAAACAAATGACTAACAAACAAAATAGCGTTTAGAGATAAGCAAATCCTTCAATAGGCTAAGAGCGCATTCTATTGGAATTAAAACGACATTTTAAACTTGCATACCTGGTAGCTATAGGAGCTCAACTCTTGTTATACTAAATAACAATAGACAGGTTCTAATGAGTGAGCTCCTTTTGACTCTATTTCTTCGAATACGAAATAAAATATTTTAACCTGGATTTGACCGATCTTGCTTGATCCCAAAAGAAGAAGTCAAAAATGAAGAAGATAGATAGATTGAGAGAGTGTGTGTGTGTGTGTGTGTGTGTCTGTGCGTGATAGACAGGACAGAATTCCAGAATTTAATTATTCTCACTAATTACTTATAGACTCGTTGTAACGTATTTTTTCGCACTCAAATAACATTTTTATCTCCATCCGAGATTAAGCTCTGAACGAAACTTTGTCGATATTTTTCTAATCAGAAATCTAAATGAGAACATTTTTTATTATACAGTGACTCACAGTATAATTGATGCATCCTGTAGAGAGAAATAAAATGTTTCACATTTGGGCATAATTATTTTTTCACTAGCTTAAACTTCTCCTGGTTTCCTCCACAAATAGTAACAATAGTATAATAATAGCCCATCGGACCCGAAAATAACTTCCATCAACAAATATAACAGTTATCCAAAACTCAGGGTTCTTCGGTAAAAATTCATTTGCGAATTGCATTCTTTTGATTTTACATGCTGATTAAAGGTTTCTTTCGAGCTACTCGTCCATGGAATCTATTTTTCTTATAGCATGCCTTACTGGCTTACTTAAGCAGTTAGATCGTTCTGTGGTCATTTTGGGTGCACTCAAACGTAGATTTTTTTTTTAATTTCTTTTTTTTTGGCAATGCGCTTTTCCTTACAGGATCTTTTCACCATATTATGGACAGTTGAACATTTTTTTAAAATTATTACGGCTATTCAATTTAAGGATATCCCTGTCATTATAATGATGAATGATCAATATTAAAAAAAGATCTAAAACACGGCAAATTTTGTTCAACTTGCCTAGCTACCAAGCTCCATTATTTTCACTATGATATAAGTAATCGTAAGTAAAAGTTTGTTTTGTTTATTTCGTTTAACGCCACTTTATGCCGCAATGGCTAATCGGACGATGCTACGGTGGGTAGTCCTAAATTTTGCCTATCCAGGTATAATTAGGATAGGGATCTTAAACGAGTACCTGACATCGCACAGGCTCGGGACCCCCATTTTACGTCCCTTCCGAAGGAGGGTAAGTAAATGTGTTTTTTTTTTTTTATTAAATTATTAAATTAAATCCATGTTTATTCTCATACTTTTATATACAAAGTACATACTACTACGATGTTTAGTGATTATAATAAATTATTGTTTTTAATGTAACGTAATTTGAACTATTTATTTATTCAATGACATCTATAAATATCCTGGAGTATCATTTTGACTGGGAGCCACTGTATAACATTTGTCTTTTAGGAGCTCTATTGGTTTAATGAAATGAAAAAATAATCTTTATTCTGGGACGTATTGTCCCCTAAGAATAACAAAATTGTGTCATAAAATAGTACAATGGTCTGGCATATATATTTTCATACAAAGGTATTTATATATGAGGAACAATAGACATGCAAATACAGTTAATTGTGGATAATTGTATAAAGAACTTTAGTAAATAAGATAACATAAGAAAAAGAAATAAAATAAACAAAAAAATAAAATAAAATAAAAAATAACACTGAGAAAATTAGAAAAGATATATACAGAGAATGAACTATGTCTAAATGTACATTGGATGAAGAAAATATTTACAGATACCATGATATATATTTATATACACCGCATTTATTGACTTATATACCTATACACACAACCATACACATATGAATTGTCAACTTAATAGATAAAATTTCTTTGTTTAGGAAAAACATTTAAAGTTAAAAAAAAATTGATTTTTTATAAAACAAATAAAATGATTATTTACCATTATGGAACAAATAAAATATTATTATTATATAAAAGAAAATTGGGTCTTTTGCACTTGTTCCCCGCATTTCATCTCGAGCCCGCCACTGTTAAGGTTACGAGCAACCTTCTCAAACACAACAGGTCAATGAGAAATCGCTCGAAATGTTCCCACCATCCAATAATCAAATCAAAAACAAAAAAATTTTATTATTATACGCGACATGTCTTTTCTTCTTCTTTTATTACCTCCTTCGTGCCTCTCAGCGTGGAGGTGCCTCGACCCGAATCGACCAAGCATCACGGTCCCTCGCCAACACCTTCATGGCTTCCTGCCGTCTTCCCCTCTTCTCTCCCACCTGGTCCATTCGGTCCATCTATGTCTTCCGTGGTCTGCCTCTAGGTCTTTTGCCTGTAGGCCTTGCTTCAAGAAACTTGCGCGGTTCTCGGTTTTCACTCATTCGGCAAACACGGCCAAACCACTTTCATTGAGAATGTTTGAATGACATGGCTAATCACCCGTAAAAAATGATGAAATTAAAAAAAAAAAACAAAAAAAAACGGAGAATCCAAGCTCCTACTAATTTTTTTTTTTTTTTTTTTTTTTTTTTTTTTAATTTCATCATTTTTTCGGATGATTAGCCCGAACTAAATAACTGCCTCTTTTCTAGGATCTCACATATTGGCCTAACTCCTAGGTCATTTCTTGTTTTTTCATTCCTGATGAGATCCCTCCGAGTTCTGCCCACCACTCTTCTAAGGTACTTCATTTCCACGGCAGTGATTCTGCTTAGATGTTTGTCCAGAAGGACCCAACTTTCACTTCCATATAATAGGGTGGGAAGGTAAATTGTATTGAAAATGTGTAGTTTTACCTTTTTATCCAATTCTCGTTTCCCGACAACAGTGTTACAGATTTGGTAATATACATTGTTTGTTTTCTTTATTCTATTAGATATTTCATCAATTCTATTACCATTTCTACTTATTACTGTCCCTAAGTATGTGAAATCTTCTACTGTTTCTAAGGTTTCTCCTCTACACGTGATTTGCACATCCTCAGTTTGGCGACCTACTTCCATGACTCTGCATGTCTTTGTGAGATTTAATTCGTCGAATAAATAAAAAAAGAAAAGCGATAGAATTTCTTCAGGAAAAGGGTATTTTACATCTAATAACACTTAATAAAATATTTAAATAAATAATTAAATTTTTTTTTTCTTTTTTTTTTAAATTTTTTGTTCTTTATTCAACTATCCAATAATAGGAACAACCAAACGATCTCTCATTGACATACAACCACATTTGGGCCACTTGTAACCCAAACATACGAGAACAAACTCAAAATGAAATGCGGGGAACAAGTGCAAAAGGCCTAGAAAATGTATGAATCTATTCACCGGCATCAAATTTATTCGATTTGACCAAATTTAATGTTAATTATTGTTATCATATTGACTGGCATCAGGCTGGGATGAGAGGAGATATTTAAATGAAAAAAGTCACTTTTGAAACCTCTATTTTCTCTCAAATGTGTTTCTTACGAAATAATCATTGATTGGTTATTTAATTTAATTATGATACTAAAATCAGAAGATTATAGATTGACATATTGAGTTTTTTGTAATAAATTATTGGACTTGATGATATTTAAAAAAAAGGTGGACGCCGCTTACAAGACTCACCTTGGGATCAACAAAAAGTGAGTCTTAAAGGCGGATGAGTCTTATAAGCGAAAAGGAAAAAATAATATTAAAAATGTCTTTAATTTACGAAAAAAAAACCTTATTTTATCAGTTAATAGCGTGTATGAGTTGAAGATAATGCTCAAACACAATTTACGTTGGTTTTAAAAATTACGTTTGTTTTTTAATATTTTCTAGTATTTCAAGAATATATCGCTCGTAACCATAATGCTTTTCAAAATTGGTCCCTTGGTGCTGGACAGCTCTCCTCAACACCCCTAGAGCCCGTAGAACCTCAGAGTGTGAAGGTGGAAGCGTCGCTTCATCAGTTTTTGCTTGTCAACTTCGTCATCGTTCGTGACATTCGACGAACTGCTGCTCCCAGCTTCTCTCTTGACCGACTCACAGATCAGGTCCTCTTACCTGAATTGATAAATTCGGAACGAATATTTTAGATAGTTTTGAAATAAAATTGAGAATGGCTTAACATCAAGTCTTGATTGTAACCATATTGAAGTATGAGGAAAGGACTGGTTCACGTATGCATTCATATCAATCCATAGTTCTGATGATGATATTTTTTAGTGAAATATCAACTGCCTACAATACGAGAGTTTCTCCGTAAGTGAAGGAAAATAACCATTTCCCCGGAATAGTAGCGACTAAAACACTGAAATTAATCGGAAGAAGGTAAGAATCGTCAAAAGGTATTGGTGGCTGTCTTCTCTACCGTTACCCCATTTATTCAGCCAATTCTTTAGCTTTTTGGCGAAGCAATGTTCCTGAAACGCGAGCATCCTTATCCCTAACTTTTAGAAACCATTCTTTTAACGAGCATTCAACATTAGAGTTCTTTCCACCCCTTTTCCGTTTCCGACTCTGAGATTTATTTTATAATGCTTCACTTTCGATTTCTGGTCTATTTTTCAAAATCCTGCCCAATACAGTTTGTGAAACGTTACTTTTTTTTTTTTATTTCGAAGAAACTGAGTCTTATATCCGGAGTGGCGAGTCTTATTACCGACTTTTTTTGTGTGTCTTTGGATACGTCCGGAACGTTCAAGTCGATTCTGCGTCTTATAGTCGGCTGAACCTTGTAACCCCATGAGTCTCATAAGCGGCGTCCACTATATTTGTTATTTTTTCTTTTGGCACCTTGAATCAGTTTCACTATATATCTAGAGATATAACATTTGAACTATTACATCACATTCACAGATTTTCTATGAAGCAGTGTAAAAATATTACTAGTTTATTTGGATTTCACATCTACCCTTACATTTTATATGACCTTTTGCTATTTCGAGGAAACGGTTACCAAATATAAATAACAGTTACTCTTCTCAGCCAGAGGAGCCTTTGTTACGTACAAGATTAGCTTTGTATAAGGTTGCCTAGCTAATACTATATATAATTTTAGCACTCCGGGTCCCAAAGAGAAAGTGCAGCTAACCGTTGTAGCTTGAATTTATGGCTCGGTAAATAATAGCTGGTGACAGAAAAGTCGTTTGGGTCTTTTAGACAGATGCCACGGGCTGAAATACCGCGGGACATTTAAAAACCTCTCCTGGCTTAGGTGTGAATTTGTGAGCCTTCCCGTATCTACGGCTTGCTGGCTTGTTCTTCAGCTTCAGGACGGACGCCCAGATTTAGAGGAGTGCCTAATCCAACAGAGATAGTCATAAAAACATGAATTATAAATTCATTGTATACATCAGCATTAAGTTTCTACATTATTATTTTTTTTTTATAATTTCTAAAAAATTTAGTTTAAGGCCAAAAGTGACCTAAAAAACAATCGTTTTCAACTATCAAAGGTTCAGGTAAAAAGTGTTGCAATACATAATATTATATACATAATTATAATATTAGATTTTTTTTTCTTTGCGAATAGAATTGAGGCATAGGGTCACCTGTGGTGTAGTGGTTAGCATAGCAAACTACTAAACCCAGGATCGCGGGTTCTCAGCCCGGCAGATGACCTTAGGATTTTTTAAAGGGAGTAAAAAATCCTTAGCTATGCCGTCCTTCGGAAGGGACGTAAAATGGGGTCCCGAGCCTGTGCGATGTCAGGTACTCGTTAAAGATCCCTATCCTAATTATACCTGGATAGGCAAAATTTAGGACTCCCACCGTAGCATCGTCCGATCAGCCATGGCAGCATATAGTGACGTTAAACGAAATAAACAAGCAAACAATATATATATATATATATATATATATATATATATATATATATATATATATATATATATATGTTTAGTTGAGGTTCAGTCAAAAAATAAAAACAACTATTTTGTCGACGTTTCGAGACTATATTGTTCTCATAATCATGCCCTGCATCTTAGTAGGAATGTCCTAATATTCTTCACACTTGTTAGTTTTCTGTTTGATTTATGAAGTTCCTTCATCACTGTAATTGCTTCAGGACCGTGGGCTGTCCTGTTATCAGTGTTATCTTCGGAAGGGACGTAAAATGGGGTCCCGAGCCTGTGCGATGTCAGGTACTCGTTAAAGTTCCATCCCACCGACTCCCACCGTAGCATCGTCCGATTAGCCAATTCCAAAACTAGCTAAGTTCAATGTACAGATTTTATTGAATAATTTTTCAACCAGACTATTTTAAAATTAAAAATATGCTAAAGATCAAAATGAAATTTGCTTTAAAATTGTTTATATAAATATTTGTCAAACTTGGAATGGTTTTCGATAATTTTCGAAAAAAAAAAAAAAAAAAAAAATGTTTTCATTTTGGCCATAATCTATCTATCAATGGGAACAGTGACAAGCCCGATTTTTAGTTTAGTACTTATTTAGTGTTAAAATCAATAATTCAGTGAATAATCAAACAAATTTCTATAAATTACACAATAGTACACACATCAGAATAGTTTAAATATCTTATTTCCACCATAGAGTTAATCCATAAAAGTTAACTTTTGTATTATACTACAAAAGAGCTTTATTTTCAATTTGTTTGTGTTTATTTATTATTATATGGTTCAGTCAATAAACATATTGCAGATTGCATGAAATTTGCGATTAATTTTTATCCCAGGGTTTCATTAGGGGTAGTTAGGAGATAAATATACTAAAAATCCCCGTCTCTGGGGGGTGAGCTAACAGTGGAGGGGAGGGGAGAAGGTCCCATTTTTGGGTTTTTCGATTATATCTCAAAAATGGTGTACTCAAGGAAAATATATTACGGATCAAAATTAAAGCTAATTAAATTTCCTATAAAATTGTTTATTCACAAATTTGACGAAATTGCAATTGTTTTCGAGATATAAGTATATAAGAAATCGATATAAAAAAAAAAAATGTTTCCTCTACAACTTTGATTTTTTCTGAGAAACGATCGTGGAAGGCACAAGAAGCAAATGTTTGATAAAAAGTGAGGCAAAATTCTTTTCAATAATTACCGTTGGAAGTTTGACAACTATGTATAGAATCAATTTTATAGGAAATTTAATTAGCTTTAATTTTGATTTGAAACATAGTTTTCTGGAGTTAACCATTTTTGAGATATAATTGAAAAAACAAAAATAGGACCTCCCCTCACCGTTAACTCATTCCCCGTTAGCGGGGATTTTTAGTATGTTACCTTCTAATTACTCATAACTAGAGACCGGATTTTTGTGCAGTAAAAAATCAAAAAACGTGCAGTAAAAAACTCAAAACATGCAAAATCGTGCAGTAAAAAACTCAAAATATGCAAAATCGTGCAGTAATAAATTCAAAACGTAAATCTAAAAACTTAATACATGCAGCAATCCATTTATTTACACAAATATGCAAAACTTAACCAGCCTTGAATAAACTTAAGGACATTTCGACAAACGTTTCGTTTTAGAGTTAATTCAATCTGAAATACTTTAAAATTTGGGTAAAAAAAGAGATGAAAAAAATTGTAAATTAAAAGAAATATAAAATATCTTTATTAAAATTCCTTTTACGTAGAAACAAAATATAATTAAATTTTTATGAAAAATAAATTAGTTTTTAAAAGTTTCATGAAAATGTACGACATTATAAATTTCAAAATATTTCTCAGTAAAATTATGCCGCCTGTCACTTAATAAAATTTTCTTTAGCAAAGAAAAGGAACGTTCTACATCTATGGACGTAACAGGACAATTTTTGTAGCGTGCGATTGTGGATGGATACAATAATTTAATTTTTTAAAACAAATTTAGCCGTAGTTTTTCTCAAGGATTTACTCAAATTTTGAAAATAAACACCTTCCCTTTTCATTTTCAATTCGTTTTAAGCTTTCTTCGAGAGTTTCAAACAAATATCAGCTCTGGATATTCATTGGTCCATTGTTTCAATTTTGACAATGAAAAAAAAAACACTCCCGAACGTTTTTGGCATTTTCAAAGTTGATAGTTTAAAATCTTGTTAACAACTAGCCCTTTGCGCTAAATCAGAAGTGGTGGATGAAATGGGAACCGGGGAGTAAAATTTTCTCAGGAAACGTCTTAGTTCTAGGAAGTACGTCGATCCTCAAAGTTTGCCTAAATCCTCAAAGCTCCCAATTCAATACGATCATTAAATAGTAGTGCGTCACAAATACAGTTGTTTTAAACGACTTTTTACTTTAAATTTAAAACTAATTGACCTATTTAATATAAATAATTGTTATAAATGTTGCCTAATAATCCTAAGTAAAATTTTCAAAAAAATAAATGGCTAAGTGAATAAAATTAGATAAATTTGGTTCAATTGTGCAATTTCGTGCAGTAAAACCCGAATTCGTGCAGTTAAGCTCAAAAAGTCAAATTTGTGCAATTTCGTGCAAAATAAAATTTGAGAATAAGAATCCTTAGGTTATGAATGAGATAACTGCTTGGGTTAGAGAGCGCTAAATCAAAGCGAACTAAATGTGCAATAACACAGAAATCCGGTCTCTACTCATAACGAAGCCCTGAGGTAAACAATAATCGCATATTTCATGCACTCTACAATGTGTTTATTGTCTTTACTAATTGTGATTCTGTAAATTTAAGAAATGGTTTTTTATCAACATCCTAGTTCAGCACTGACCCTACGATACATAACTTATACAAAAAAGTTAATGTGATACCGTTACTCACTCCTGTCAAAAATGAAAATGAAAAATTAACGGAATATACTATGACGAAGGATTAAATTGAACCATTAGTGTAACAAAGTTGGAGTTGTGGTTAACGATTCATAAAGGAAGTACAGTGGAATCTCGCTTATCCGAACATCGGTAATCCTAACACCTTTGAAGTAGTGTTCACTTTACATATCTTGGCATCATTATCATTAAATAAACTCTAAAAATAACTCTAGTGAATAAATAATGTATGTAAGTAATCATATTACGATCTTGTGAGCTTGAACTCGACGCTTCTATCTAATCACACAAAACTATGATTATCTAAATTGCTAATTGGATGAACCTGCTGTTTACATTCTGTCATTTCAGCCGTGGATCGAATTCGAGGTCGGGAGACCCTCCTTAGGCAAGCCCAGCCTCTTAAAAAGTAGAAACCCTGCATTGGGGAAAAAACGTCGAGCGTGAGTTCTGGCCAAATCACCTCCTTTCACAACCGTTGGCTCAGTAACAGTACACCGTTTCCTAAGTACTGAATCCGAGACCCTTCATGGGTTGTAAGTGGCACAGGTTTTTTTTTTTTTTTCCACTTTATTTGTTATATACCACACCTATCACTCAATTCGTGACAATAAGCGGATATGATATTAGGTAAAAATTGGCATGTCATGAGGGAGTTCAGCACCCAGCGGTACCTACTGTAGTCCTGCATTTTAAAAAGATTTATCTCAGGAGATCTCTTAACCAGCTCCTCTTCAGCCTTCGTCGTGTTGTCTCTGGCATATCCAAAGTCGCCATGTTTTGTATTAGTTTGTTGTAGTGTCCTTGAAGTTTGTCATGAAATCGTTTGTAGGAAGTGTGGATATGGTCCTGTACAGTGGGTATGTTCAAGTCTGTATGCAATGTTCTGTTACTGACGTACCAGGGTGACCGAGTTATGATTCTTAAAACCTTAGACTGAAAAGTATGTAATTTTTTGAATGTGAGTCTTTTTTGCTGTCCCAAAAATTTGTGCTGCATAGGTCCATAAAGGTTTGAGTAAGTAAGTATAAGTATTTAATCGTTGTCTGATTTTTAGAGTCGATTGTTTGTGAAGAATAGAGTATAGTAGTATTAAGTGGTACAGGAAATTTATTTATTTATTTACAAAAAAGTTGTTGTTTTTTTAATTACTTTGTAAAAGGGCAAGCCATTTTTCGTTTGAGATCAATAACCACGAAAACTACTGAACTAATCTATATCAAATTTTAGCCACATTATCTTTATCAATTGATTTGTTATTAAAAAACGATAATGTGTGGATAATTGAGAAGTTTAAAAATTCTTCGATAGGTGGCGATAACCACTTTACATGAGAGGTTACAATGTCAGAAATTTATGTAGAGCTTGAAATTGAAAAATCCCCAAAAATGGGACTTCACCCCTCTCTTCCAACCGTTATCTCGGCCCCCCAGGGGCAGGGACTTTCAGTCTGTTTATCTTCTAACCACTCCAAACGAAGCCCTGAGGTCAATAATAATCAAAACAATAACTGAATGGACTAATACCCTTTATTAAATGAAGTTGGAAACAGTTTTTTCTTTAAATGTAAGAGAACCTACAGGAAGCGGTGCCTCCCGAAGAACTAGCAATCCAGGCGAGCTATGACCCCGAAGCGTACCCCTGACCTGACCCCGCAGGTTACCGAGGTTCCTTCCCCTCACCGTAAATCTGCCGGGGGGTAAACGGGGGGGGCTAGGAGACTTGTTAGCATTTTTAAAGCAACCTCGGCCGTTTCCAAGTTCCCTCAGTAGAGGTCTCTTGGGTACCTTTAGGCTATCACTAGCGGCTCGTTATCTAATTCTCCCATCCACGAATTTATTCAGTTCCACGTCATTAGGCAAATTTCCGACACCTTCCACAATGAAATCGTGGTACTTACGCGGAAAACTCAGTAAGTATCCGGAACACGGCTATGATTTCGTAACTATTTTTACCGGGAGGCTTTATAAACCGCGGAGAAGGCTCAAGTTGGCGGAATAATAAAGAAATAGGCGCATTGGCTTCGTGACTAGCATACATCACTCAGCGTCGTGCATGGACAATGGCGGTATTACCATTTTATATTTCGGTCGAAGCGTGGCTAGTTTGGAACTGGGCTGTGCATAAACGTGATCCTACAAGAAATGATTGGGGGTCCTCTTGTTTGTTATATATAAAATATGTTCATCGGTATAGTCGTTAAAATTAGTTTTAATCTGCTTCTTAATTTTTAATATTGAAATCTATCATTGTACCCCCTTTAAATGGAATGGTAAAATAATTCGAATAAGAAGTAGTTTTTAGAATACAAAACTAGTATCGCTCCGTAGCGGCTTCGCCCGGTCAAATAAGTAAAGAACGTTTTTAAATAAAAATTGAAGTTTTGTTTTTTTATATCGATAAAAAGCTTGAACTGAAGTACGCAATTGTGCATTATTTCTTCAATAATATTTTCAAGCATAATTTTAAATATGAAATGAAAATTAAATGAAAAAATAAACTTTATTCTGGAACTTACTGTCCCCTAAGAATAAAAATAATGCACAATTAAAAGTACAATTGCCTGGCCTATTTTTTACAAATTTAATGCTTCAGTAATGGCAGCATACATCTTTAACAGGAAAAAAAAAATATATGAAATAATAATTATAACATAAAATACCATTCAAATATGTATATGAACATATAAAAGAAAGAAAGAGAAAAAAAAAAGTAATTCTATGTGTTTATTTGATTATTGATATATTTGCGGAAGATTGATTTTCTAAAAGGTACAGAAATAAATTATTTTTAAAGGAAGTTAGGGAAGCTGCTATACGAATAGAAGTGGGTAGGGAATTCCAGAAGGAGGTAGGATTTGTCAAAGAAAGCGCTTTTATGTGAGGGGAATACAGGTTAAAAATGAATTAATTATTATTTGTTTAAGCGTTATCGCCCCCTCTCATGAGTAACGAACCGAATTAAAGCTACATAAAAATCAAATCAGACATAAAATATTTACTTTGTATACGTAACTTGAGTTGGTAAAAACGTGAATATATGTAACGTACCCTCCCTATCCTTCGCTAACAGGTAGCTGTCAAATTGCGTTGAACCTCGTTGGTTCAAGAATGTTCTGGTGTAGTCACTTCTAGATGGCAATAATTCGGCTAGACGGTAAACATCTAAACAAAATAAACGGGAACGCGTGCTCATTCAGGGCAAATGTTCAAGTGGTGCGTCCCGTAGCTGTCGCGGGCCGTAGTTTGAAGACCCCTGGACTATTAAGAAAAACTCTAGCGGATAATGAACTGTATTATCAGGGCTCACAAGTAAAAGCCCATAAATCATCATGAATCAAAAAACGTTTTACATACAATATCAAAAATACAAAGGATTGACATTTTGATATGGAATTATTTTTTATTTGGCAGAAATAATTTTATTGATTTCACCTGGTTGCATTTTAATTAAATATAAAAAGTAAATGACAGTGTGCAAACCTCGTTTCCGCCGCCAAAAATGTACATTTCAATTTTTATTATTGTAAATTTGTCTATTTCTGAACCTTTCTAGAACTATGAAGGTTATTGTCACTTGTATCCAAATTCCGCAACAAATATTTAAATCTTTTTACTTACTTTTACTTTTGCAGATTCTATCCCTCAATGGGTTGCCTGGTTAAGTCAGAGCGTCCCTCCACTTCTCTCTATCCCACCAGTCATCCTCCTCAAGTCCCCTGCCAGCCATTTCCTCCTCCACACAGTCCCTCCACCGGGTTCGGGGTCTTCCTCTCCTCCGTCTTCCTGGTTGTTCCCACTGCAGAATCCTCTTCAGCCACCTACGTTCTGGCATCCGCTGGCAGTGTCCATACCATCGTAGCCTGCTTCTTCCAATCCTCTCCGGGACTCCTTCGGTCACTCCCAGCCTGCCTCTGATCTCATCATTCCTGATTTGGTCTAGGCGGGTAATCCTTAGGCATCTCCTCCAGAAATCCATCTCTGCCGCTTGTAGTTTAGAGTTGAGCCCTCGGTTAAGTGTCCAGGTTTCTGCGGCGTAGCTGAGGGATGGCTCAACAATACTTCTAAAAATGCGCCCTTTGTTGTCCGTTGAGATGATCGTGTTCCAAAGGACTGGGTGTAACATTCTAGTCACGCATCTTGCCAGGCCAACCCTCCTCCTAACCTCGGGTTCTGACGTCCCGTTCCTGTCTATTGTTGACCCTAGGTATTTAAGGGAAGCTACCTTCTTGCACACCTTCCCATTAATTTGTAGGTCCGCAGCCTCCTTGCAATTCACTGGCAGGTATTCGGTCTTATCAAAATTTATTCTGTGACCCTAGAGGCTGTATTCTTTTTCCAGGGCCTTTAACGCTTCTTCCAGGCCTTCTCGGTTATATGTGACCACAGCTAGGCCGTCGGCAAAGAAAAGGGAGAACAGCATATGTCCGTTAACGTCTATACCTTTTCTCTCCCATCGTGCGCTCCACTCCTTTACTGCCTGTTGTACATAAATTTTAAACAGCGTCGGTGACATACAGCAACCCTGCTTAAGTCCTTTGGATGCATAAATCTTTTTTAATAATTTATTTGAATATACGTAATGTTTATTATCAATTTTAAGTTCATTATAACATTGTACCTTTGTAACGTCTCATGTAGAATTGCGTTCCCCGCCTATCGGTAAATTTTCAAATGTCACTGTTATCCACATATTATCCCATTTTTAATAATAAACTAATGGAAACCAGTATATTTCACTATCGCTATACCTTCCTGAAAATATAAATATGATATGGTTAATATTTGGTGCAGATTGGTTCAGTAGTTATCGTGGTGAGTGATCGAAAACGAAAAATGGCTTGTCCTTTTATATAATAAATAGTATAGATTACCTCACCCTCGTTTGATTTTTGGTTTGCTAAAAATATTCTTTACGTTTGCTACTACACCGGCGTCATGAATCCCCACTTAGACAGAAACGCAACGTATAAACGTATTCACTTATACACTTATGGACTTACGCATGCCACATCTAAGAACCGTCCAAAAAGACAGATATTCTGAAAATTCAAACATTTCACTCTAAGTTGTTTAGACTACTAATGGACTCCATGAAACTTATGTATTCCAACTTTCACGAACCACATTCCGAAAAACTACAAACGATTTAAAAACAAATTAAGTGGACACGTTAACGGTATTACTTGCGAATAGGTGGATTGCTCCTTTTAACAGTTACTTTTCGGTAACCCGTTACTGTCTAACCGGCGCGCGTTCTAGCGGTAGACATTATAAATGAAAACTTCCAAATTTCCCTTCCTTCATCACGAGATCCTCAGATTCTATTCTAGATGCAAGTAGAAATCACAGTACATGCTTTTGTAAATTTTACTTCAATGTTTCAACTTGTATTTTATTCAATAACTATGAAATTATTATTATGATATTAAATAGACATGGTTTTCTAAAAGTAGAGCAAAAAATAGACAGAAAAGAAATGAATAAAAGTGTTTAAATTTGTTATTTTTATAATAGTCTCTAAATGAAACGAACTATAATTTATAATAAAATGATAGTAAAAAGCCTCTCAAACTATAAATAAATGGCAAGGTGTGAGAATGATTTAATTAAAAACTAGTAATATTATATAAATAATATATGAATTATATTATTTATATGGATAAATATAGTATATTATATGTATAAATAATATATAAGTATAAGGTATTTATTTTATGTTTAAAAGTGATATAGAATAATAAATGAACATTCTGTGGTTGCTTTTGCTAAAAAGGCGGACCGTAGTGAAGAGCGGTGAGGGAATTTTAAAGGCTGGAAAACATCAGAGCTGTTAGTATGTGGTGATAAAGGGTGAATTGAGCTTTAATTTCGAATGTCTACCGCTAGAATGCGCGCCGGTTAAACAGTAATTTGTTACCGAAAAGTAGCTGTTAAATGAGCAAGCACCTCTTCGCAAGTAATACCACGTTTACAAATTAGTACATAAATATAGTATATTTTAATAAATCGATAAACAAAAGAAAATCTATACCTTCAAGCAAATATATTGAACGACCATTAGCTGCTAATTTACTTGTACATTTGTTCTTTTATACCTTCCTATAAGTATTTTCTTCCCGTGAGAATAAAAAAAAAAAGATACACAATAACAATGAAGTTAGTCGTTAGACCAGAAGCAGTAGCTTTCCGATTACTATCACGTGGTGGGCTAATGAAGTGAACTCTTCGAGCTGACTATTTGCAGTGGAGGCACGTTCACCGTCCGCCATCAACCATCCAACATCTACAGCTGTCGATTAATTAATTGTTTATTCTATCGATGCTAGATCACTATAGATTGTCGGCTCTGTCACTTAAGAGTGCCACTTCTTGTGCGAGCACGGAATAGGGAATTTACGATGTGTATATATACTCGGTTAAACATTAGTGTGTGATATTGATATCAAATTTTTAGTTATAAGTTCAAAAATCTTAGTCATAAAATTCTTTATTTGTATCTGGATTTCAAAAAATTTTAATTCATGATTTTAGATGAATTATTAAATAATTAAATAACAGGGTTGAGTAATTTTTTTTTCCTAACTTCATTTTATTTTATTTTTCCTCAATGCTCCTTACTTTGTCACAAACAATCTTATCCATAAAGATCTTAATGTCCCATATGTTGTTGATTTAGTCCAAACGAGATACCTATCATATCATAGTAAACTACATACCCACTCGAACCCACTAGTTTTTTAACTTGCTTTACACTGAATTCCCGATAATTCTCCGAGGTCTCTGAGAAGAAGAAACCTTCTAATGTAAATTTTTTATTGAAGTGGTACTGGTTAGTAATTTTTAACATGTCATTGTAATTATTTTTCTCAAATTTACTCTTGGCCAACGTCTGTGCAACAAAAAGATTTTGGCTAAGCTGCCATGTTTTTCCTCATTGGAGGTACTCACTTTATATAGTTTATCTTCAGAGGATCTCCTGACAACAAGGTTGAGTAATTGTTTTTTTACTTTATTTTTTATTTTTTCCTCAATGCTCCTTATTATGCCACAAACTAACTTATCCATAAAGATATTAATGTTCCATATGTTTTTTATTTAGTCCTAACCAGATAAATATCCTATCATAGTAAACTCCATACCTATTCGAATCCACTAGTCTCCCAACTTGCCTCACACTTAATTCCCGATAATACTCTGAGGTCTCAGAAAAGAAGTCCTAGAGACTTTCTAAAGTAGAACTTTTAGTGCTTATAGTCAGTAGTTCTATACATGTAATTGATATGACATTGTAATCATTCTTCTCAAGTTTCGAATTCCCGATAAATCTATTTCAGGATCTTTGACCTCAGTATGAACAGTTATTACATAACAGAATCAGAACAATTATCTAAGAGCCGTTAGTTAGATGAAAAAAAAAACTTTACTGTATCGGTTTGCCGTGGCAACCGCTAGGAAGAGGTATGAGGGATCTGCTCCCGCATAGAAGGTCCAGCGAGGATATTTATAAAGTGAGATGGAGGGGGAAGATAGCGGCGGCTAACTAATAATTATTGACAACATAAATAATGCGCTTCATGAGATGGGATCAGCTTTTAGTGAGCCTCTGAGTCTATTAACTCTCTCTATATCTACTGTCCCTCTTCCTGTCAACTCTCCTCACTCCCGGCTCAGCTCCGCCCATCTCAGGTGCATCTTTAATGCAGTCGGCCGGTTAGCGGGATGATATTGGAGATAAGTTAAAAGAAATTTCTTTTATGGACGGCTCCTGCTTCTGCAACGGTTTGCATAATATAAGGAGTTTTAGTTTTTCTTCGCATTGCTCTGAAAAACAGTCGTAAATCTAAATAGTTTTTAATTGATCACTTGAGGTACCCATAAAGGTATATGATTTAATATGTTCTTTTAATCTTTGATTTACCGATCGTTCAGTTTTCCCCGATTATTTGGCTGGGATGATCGGTAAATCAAATATTAAAAGAACATATATACCAGGTATGCAAGTTTAAAATGTCGTTTATTTCTTAAAATATATACACAGTAATTTAAAAAAAAGTATAATATATTTTATTCAAAGTACTAACCCTCGCTTTCTACACATTTTGTCCATCTCTCGGGCAATATATGGATACCATTCCAAAAGAATGCTTCATCTTTATTTGAAATCCATTCATCGAGCCATTTTCGTACGTTTTCGAAATTGTTGAAGTGTTGCTCCGCCAATGAGTGTCCCATCGATGAGAAGAGGTGATAATCAGAAGGCGCCAGGTCAGGTGAATACGGCGGGTGGGGTAGGAGTTCCCAACCAAGCGAAGAAATCGTTTCCTTAGTCAATCTGGCTGAATGTGCAGGAGCGTTATCATGCTGAAGAATGACTTTGGCGTGCCTGTGAGCCCATTCTGGGCGTTTTTTTCGATCAATGCGTGACTCAAATTGATCATTTGTTGTCGGTAGCGCTCGGTATTGACTGTTTCGCCGGGTTTGAGAAGCTCGTAGTAGACTACTCCCTTCTGATCCCACCACACACACAGCATTGTCTTCTTCCCAAAACGATCCGGTCTTGCACTCGATGTGGATGGTTGTCCTGGCGTTACCCATGATTTTTTTCGTTTGGGATTCTGAAAATAAATCCATTTTTCATCGCCAGTTACAACTCGATGCAAAAAACCCCTTTCTTTCGTGGCGTAAAAGCAGCATTTCGCACACAGTTTTTCGTTTTTCCATCTGTCGTTCGTCCAATTCATGTGGAACCCATTTTCCAACCTTTTGAATCTTTCTCATAGCTCTCAGGCGATCGGAAATGGCTTGCCTAGTGACATTCAACTGTTCTGCCATCATTTGTTGGGTTTGGGTATTGTCTTCGTCTAATAAAGATTGCAATTCGAAGTCCTCAAACTTTTTTGGTCGATTTTCTCGTTTTTGATCAGTAACATCAAAATCACCACGTTTGAAACTTTGAAACCAACGTTCACATGTCCTGACGGTTGGAGCAACATCGCCATAAGTCTCTACAAGAATTCGATGACATTCAGATGCCTTTTTCTTTTGATTAAATAAGAAAATCATGACATGCCGCAAATGCTCTCTTTATTTGGCTTAAAATTAGACATTTTTAACACCAAAGAAAGGTATGATACGTCCACGTAAACGACTTAAAAACAACTGACTTTTGTAAACAAATGACTAACAAACAAAATAGCGTTTAGAGATAAGCAAATCCTTCAATAGGCTAAGAGCGCATTCTATTGGAATTAAAACGACATTTTAAACTTGCATACCTGGTATATACGTATATCACGAAAACGTACAGAATAAGAACAGCCCAGTCAATAAAGAATTATAGAGTGCGTTTTCTGTTCGGGTTTTTCTTCGGAAACATGTTTAGGGTATTTAGAAAGTAAACATACTAAAAGTCCTGGAGTTTTCGAGACTAGGAACAGGAAGGGGTGGGGGGGCGAAAAGTCCCATTTTTTGGTTATGCGCTCATATCTCAAAAACTGTGCATCGTATGCAAAACATAACTATTTAATAAATTAATGTTAATTTTTCAGACTGCTTCAACATTTACTAGACAAACGTTCAAAGCTCCCAATTAATTACAAAAGACTCATATACATGACTGTGTTAAACCTATTTGGACGTACGGAGTTGAGCTTTGGGGCTCCACTAAACCATCCAATTCATCTCGTATCCAATCCTTACAATCCAAAATCCTTCGAAAAATCCTAAATGCCCCTTACTTTGTCACCAATAAGCTTATCCATAAAGACCTTAATGTTCCATATGTTGCTGATTTAGCCCAAACCAGATACCTATCCTTTCATATAAGATCGCTTTCAGACTTTTGTCCCGCTAGATTCACGAATGGCCCCACTGTGTGACGTTTCGACCTGCCTTGCAGGTAAAATAAATTGTATAAAATAAATAAATAAAATAACAATAAATTGGATGTGACCAAGATAATAACAACATTTATTATTAAAATAAATTTATAAAAAAATAATTTAAAAATGAAAAAGAAAAAAAATAATATTAATACAAAGTAAATTAGTCAACGCAAGAATGAATAGCTGTTTACATAATTAGAAGATTATCTGAAGTTAATTAAATAATTGAATACTGAAAATAGTAGCAAAGTCTAGTCAAAGATACAGTTGTAATAAAATAATAAAATAATTTAAATTGAATAATACAAATTTTTAATTGTTTAAACTAATACAACATTGATGGTGAACACACCGAAGCAGTAAAAATTCTCAGGGGAGTAAGACAGGGATGTATACTGTCACCATACTATTTAATATATATTCAGAATTCATATTTAGAGAAGCCCTAGAAGAAGTTGAAGAAAGAATTTTGATAAATGAAATAAAATTAAACAACATTCGATATGCGGATGATACTATTGTATTTGCTGACAGTATTCAAGCGTTACAATTATTAATGAATAGCATTGTAAGAGTCAGCAGTAAGTACGGGCTTGAAATAATCACCACAAAGACAAAACTCATGGTCGTAAGTAAGGAAAATATTACAGGAGTAAACTTAGTCATAAACCAAAGAAATATAGAAAGGGTAAAACAATATACATACCTTGGAACCATAATAAAAGAAAATTGGGATACCTCTCAGGAAATCAGGATTCGTACGGGAAAGCAAGAAGTGTTTTTCGGAAAATGAGTGCCGTCTTCAAAAGCCATAATCTAACTCTAAGAACAAAAATCACACTCTTGCACTGCTATGTATATTCTGTCCTCCTATATGGTGTAGAGACATGGACCTTAAATAAAAAACATAGAGAAGAAGCTGGAGGTCTTTGAATTCTGGCCTTATAGGCGGATCCTGAGAATACCTTGGATTCAGAGAGTGGCGAATGTAGAAGTATTGAGAAGATTGAACACAACACCTAACTTAATCAAGATAGTGAAATCCCGAAAACTGCAATATCTAGGACATATCATGCGTATATCTATTTGTATTTGCTACAGAAAATACTTCAAGGGAAAATCTACAGCAAAAGAGGTCCTGGAAGAAGACGAATATCTTGGTTTGACAACCTCAGATGCTGGTTCGGTGTGTCTTCAACGGAACTTTTCCGCATTTCTACCGATAAGAGAAGAATAGCCATCATGATCGCCAACATCCGAAGCTGATGGGCACCGAAAGAAGAAGCAACTAATACAATGTAACAATTTTATTAACAGATGTTTTTAATAGGAATTTTAAAAATAAATATAAGGAATATATATATGAAAAGGAAAATGGTAAGATAGAAAGGTAAGCAAAAGAATAAAGTTGGCATAACAATAAATGAAGGAATAGGTTGGGGAAATATGAGAAATTAAAATAAATTGACTGGTCAAAAATTACTGTTTGGGTGAAAATATTATTGAAGAAATTGTGTTCAATTGCATTAATCAATAAAACATTTTTATCGACCAACAAATAAAACTTCATTTATTAGTTAAAATTATATTAAGTTCTTTACTTATTAGAGCGGGTGAGGCCACGACGGGGATCCTAATATTTTATGAAGTTCAATTTCAACAATACAGATTTCATAATGCATCTCTCCAATCATCATTAGCAAGTTTCCATATCCGTTATAATAATTTAACTCATTACTAATTCCATCTTTTCACTCATGCCATAAATCCAGGAGCGATATAGCAGAAGAGATACGCTCACTGATTGTGCCCCCTACAAACGATAGCGTCTAATTTAATGAAAGGAACTAAAATCCTAAACCGTATCTTTAATCTAAATCAAGTTCTTAATCATTTTGTCGTGCGGGTATAATTTGAAGTTTACCTTATACAGGCGCTCCAATTTCTTCCGCCCGCAGCGTGTTTCAGTTCGTTTGTTTATAATTTACATAACGTCCTTGGATGTCCTCATTATGTTTACAACTCCTCCCCACTACTACCCTCTGAGGAACACTTGTCAACACACACATTATAAACATTTAAATTCTAATGTGAAATTATAATATATGCCGAAGAGTCATGCGACAAAAGCTTAATCAATCCGGTCAATTAATATTCATACTTATATAAATCAAAAGACTAATAACAACATGATAATAAATATATATTGTATCACGTAAACATAATTACTTTGCTTACCTGTCGGTATTATGACTAATTAGTCATGGTTTCAAAATCTTTTTACCTGAAGTATGGTAACCGAGGCGCTCCCACGTTTCCTTCCTCTATACCGAATTAAACTGGCTTTATCCCATATTCCGTAGAAAATATTTCCTCGGATCTTTCCTTTACCAAATCATCAGCACCCTTCATTCTTCCTATATTTACATTACGCTTCAATTCAGATCTGCAATCAAGTCAATGAACACAAGATCCCGTCTTTCTGATCTATATACCCCATCCCATAGAACTACTACATTCCAGCGCTCTTTCCTATTCCGCTCAACCATCCTATGGAATTCCATTCCTTCCCATATTAGACAAGCGAAATCTCTAAAAACCTTTAAATTCCTCTATTTCCAGTACCTCCTCCTAATCCAAGGTGACGCTTACTAACAATATATTTTTTCAATTAAACGATATCGTAAGTCTTTCTGAAACACACTCAGTGTTACCAATTAAAATAATCTTTTCTCATTCCGAATACATTTGGGTTCTTATATTGTATATAAGTAGCATTGTATCAAAATAACCTATTTATTATTTCATTAGTAGAATATTTTCTTATTTTTCTGTTCATATATTACATTACTATGTATACATTATCATTGTTATATTAATATTTCTTCTTTATTTTATTGTTTTTAATTTTTTTTGTTTGTTTCTTCATCTTATTTATTCATCATGTCTCTGAACAGATGTACCTAATATCATTTATTTCTGTACAATTGGTTATTCTTAAGGGACTTGGTCCCAGAATAAAATTATTTTTCTATTCTATTCTATTCTATTAAGATGTAAATCACTTGCCACATGAACGAAAGCAACGCATAAAAATTCTTTGAACAAATAAAACCTTCCACAACAAATTCTATTAAAAAACTTGGAGTAACTTTTGATCCACTTCTTTCTTGGAATAATCATATTTCCAAAATCACGATCAATACCAATAAGTATTCGACAACTTTTGGAATCATCTCTTATTATTCCCTTTTGGGCTACGAATACATAGTATATGGAGGACTGTCTGGTTAATCGGGTCTCTGGAAATACACATTCCAGAACGCTAAAGATCCCGTACTGAAATTCACAATGAAATCCATTGGCACATTGTTCGCTATAACACCGAAATTATTTGTCCGATCCAAAATTTCATTTTTTTCATCTTAAAACTAGTTAAAGACTAAAGCGACGAGAAACTGCCCGTCGTTACAGACTACTTCAACATTTACTTGACAAACGATCAAACCTCCCATTTCATAACAAAAAACTTATTTACATGACTGTTATTAGACCTATTTGGACGTACTGAGTTGAGCTTTGGGGCTCTACTAAACCATCCAATTCATCTCGTATCCAATCCTTACAATCCAAAATCCTTCGAAAAATCCTAAATGCCCCTTACTTTGTCACCAATAAGCTTATCCATAAAGACCTTAATGTTCTATATGTTGCTGATTTAGCCCAAACCAGATACCTATCCTTTCATAGTAAGCTCCATAATCACTCAAATCCATTAGTTTATCAACTTGCTTCCCATTCCATTCCCGATAATCCTCCGAGGCGTCTGAAAAGAAGATGGCCTAGAGATCTTCTAGTGTAAAATTTTATTGAAGTGCTACTAATGAGTAGTTCTTCTCAAGTTGTTACATGTCATTGTAATCGTTATCAGCTCAATTACTTGATGTACATATTTGTATAGTTTTAAATTTCAATAAAAAAAAAATATATATATGTGTGTATATATATATACGTGTATATATATATATATATATATATATATATATATATATATATATATATATATGTATGTATAAAAGCTAGTTAAATTTCCTATTAGATCATATATATGTAATTTACATTAAATACCAACGCCCGCCCACTGAATATGTCATAATTGTCATATTTTGCCAATTTATACACAGTTAGCATGCTAGCATGGATGTTACAAGTTGTTTAACATTAATTAAATATATAGAGTCTTATAGTAAATGTCACCAGCTTTTAGATAAAAAAAAAAATTTTTGAGTAGGACAAACAGTTTCGGAGTTATAGTGAGAAGTGTGCAAAAAAAAACGTGAATTTCACAACATTACGGGTTTAAAATTCATGTATAATATTCTAATAGTAAATTTAATCAGCTTTAAGATGAAAATAAGTAATTTTGAATCGGACAAATAGTTTCGGAGTTATAGACAAAAAAGTACGACAAACATGTTTCCGCGGAGAAGTGGGACTGACCGCCAGTTGGCCAATTTCTACACTTTTCCCATACCATATCATCGCGGTAAATAGTTTTTTTTTTTTAATTTCATAGGTTATAATTTTAGCTACAGTTAATATTTAAAGACTTTCTTCGAAAAAAGCTTCTTTTTTGTGTTATTGGTAAAAAGAAGAAAATAGCCGGTATTATGGGCGTTTTTTTGCGATTTCGGGTATGAAGCCGACGTTTACCATGGTAGCAAACTTCAGGTTCGGATTCAGCACCCCAAAAAAACATAAAGATCCGTTGAGAATAAAAGTTCCGCAGTTTTTTCTTCGGCAAACCCTTATTTTACTTGACTATATCTGGTGAGCTCAAAATGAGATGTAAGAGACTAATGAACTGCTATATCAGATTTCTCAAATATCTCACAAGTATTCTGAAATTGAATAGCTTTACTTCAATTTCTGACGTCAATACTTCCTTGGTGAACTCATATTTTAATCATAGAAAACAAAAAAAAAACCCGCCTATATTGATGACCTCATTACCCTGCTCTCTTCCATCCACCTCTTAAATACTAGAATCCAATCCATCAACCTGTACACTCCTGCACATCGAACTGCATCCTTCGAAATCTTCAGAATCTTAATAGTTACCTCGATTCATTACAAAAAGTTCTCGATAACATTTGTCATTTTCGCCTACTTTGACCAGGGATGTATAATATATGGAGGACTATCTGGTGAGCTCAAAATGAGATGTAAGAGACGAATGAACTGCTTTATCAAATTTACTTTAGGGATTTCCAGACATTCCCAAATATCTCACAGGTATTCTGAAATTGGGTGGCTTTACCCCAGTTTCCGAAGTCAATATTTCCTCATATTTCAATCCTTGAAAAAAAAAACCCACCTATATTCAGGACCTCCCTAATCTGAGCTTCTTCATCGAAAAATCCTTTATTATCCACGCATCCTTTTTATGGAATTCCTCTTTATAGCCACCTCAATTTGTAAATGCTGCTCTCTAACTGCCTTTAAACATCATCTTTTTCTATATCTCGTGAATTCTCAATGTTCCGAGCAAATGCAAAATATGAATATTTATGTAATAGATATTATAATAGTATACGTAAGTTGTATCCTTCTACAAGATTTCACATTTATTTTACAACTCATAGTTTATTTATTAATAAATTGACTTAGCCAGACGATTGCCCTATGTACTGTAGTCATATGTCATTCATAGAGGACAATTTGTACCAGAATAAAGTTTATATTCTTCTTCCTTTTAAAAATAAAAACCAAGAATTCTTCCTATTCGATGATTCAATTGCTTTATTTCATTTTTCATTTTATAACTAATTGATATTGTATACTGTACACAATATATACAATAAGTAAATGTGCTGTAAAATTATTGCAACGACATGTCAATAACTTGTGAAGAACTATCTATTAATAGCACTTCAAGAAATGTTCTTCATTAGAAGGTCTCTTGGCCATATTCTTTTCAGACACCTCGGAGGGTTATCAGGAATCGGGGTGAAAAGCAAGTTGGGAGACTGGTAGTGTATTCGTGTGGGTATGTAGCTTGTTAAAAAAGGATAGTTATCTAGCTTGGGCCAAATCTGCAAAATTTGGAACATTAAGGTCTTTATGGATAAGATTATTTGTGAAATAATAAAGAGCATTGAGGATTTTACGAAGGATTTTGGATAGTAAGGATAGGATACGAGAAGAATTGGAAGCTGTAGTGGAGCCCCAAAATCTCAACTCTATATGTCAAAATTGGTGTAATTATTGTCATCTAAATAAGTCTTTTGTAATTTATTGGGAGCTTTGAACGTTAGTCTAGTAAATGTTGAAGTAGTCTGTAACGACGAGCAGTTACTTGTCTTTTAAACCTGGTATGTTATCGTTCAAATCTAAAACAGAATACTTAGCAGTGAATAAAATTGTTGAACCAAAACTATAAAATGTATCTAAAGCCTCCAAACCTGAAATACAACTAATAACTTAAAAGAGAGTTTTTAAAAGTCGTGGACGTTTGAAATTATAATTGGCCAGGCTCGTATCTAATACACAGTAAATAGTGGTCGATTCTCTCATAAAATCTAAAAAAATCTAAAAGAATAATAATAAAAAAACTTCTAATTAACAACACCAAAGTTTCACAAAAATATATACCCCAACAAAAAGTTCAATTAACGAGGAATGCTCGTATAATTATTGAATATGGCGCTGTTAATTGGAATTTTTTTCATAGACCATTAAAATCGCGAGACATATTTATAACTAGAGTGCTCCACATTCCGGATCGAATTCTTCCCGAACTGAAGGAAATTCCTTCTCAATAGGAGCTCGTGAAAGTAACTTAGATTACAGCGAGGCATTCGATTCCCCTCGGAACTGGCGGATGTTTATTAAGGTCACACGGCCTTCTAGATCAATAGAAGAACAATTATACTATTAATTTTTATGAATATAGCTCTAAATATTTTATCTTATTAATGGTAGAAAATTTGGAACTAACGTTCCGAGGAATATTATTATTTTTTTACATTTTCAGTGTAATAAATTATACATGACACCGCACCTTCCGTGGAATACTGTAACATCTCGAAAATCTCAACATATGGGAAATAGCTTTTAAATTATTTACTTTTTTTCAACAAGACTAAAGCGAAAAGAAACTGCTCGTCGTTACAGACTACTTTAACATTTACTAAACAAACGATCAAACCTCCCAATTCATTACACAAGACTTATTAACATGACTGTTATTAGACCTATTTGGACGTACGGAATTGAGCTTAGGAGATCTACTAAACCATCCAATTCATCCTTTATCCAATCCTTACAATCCAAAATCCTTCGAAAAATCCTCAATGCTCCTTACTTTGTGAGCAATAAACGTATCCATAAAGATCTTAATGTTCCATATGTTTCTGATTTAGCCAAACCAGATACCTATCCTTCCATAGTAAGCTCCATAACCACTCAAATCCATTAGTTTCTCAACTTGCTTCCCACTCCATTCCTGATAATCCTCCGAGGCATCTGAAAAGAAGATTTTTCAGATGCCTAGAGATTTTCTAAAATCTTCATGGAAGTGCTACTGATGAGTAGTTCTTTTCAAGTTTTGACATGTTATTGTAGTCGTTATCAGCTCATTTACTTGATGTACATATTTGTAGTTGTAAATTTCAATAAATTATTATATACAAAAATAAAAAATAAAACTTTTTTTCAGTTAGCCTTTTTTATTATTATTTTTATTATGACATGCGAATTGACCACTTATGATTACGCTACAACTTTATTTTCTCTTATTCTTTTCCATTGCCTTTAGTTTCCTCTGCCTCCAGTACTCCTTCATGAGTTCACTGGCCTGCTTCTTTTGATCTTCTGTCCACGTTCGTCTACTTCTCTTAGGTCTTCCTTCAGCTTGAAACCCCTCCACTCCTAAATGAAGCTCTTTCTAACATTTGGGACTCTGTAATGTTCAACAGTTCCAGGCCTTCTTTAACTTCTTTAATCCACGCTGTAGTGGTCTTCTTCCTCCAGAGGTTGTTGAATATCTGTTTAGTTAATTTGTCTTCGTTCATCAGTTTGCCTTTATTAATAATTATTTTGTTTTTTGTTTTTTCTGATTGTAGGTTGTTTTTTATGATCCAGATAGCGTGTGATTTGTCTGTCTTTACAGAACAGCTTCCGTTAATTCCCCCATTTTCGAAATGTAACTTCCGCGTCTCCTTGGCCAACTGAACAACTAAACTTATTACAGTTTATACCACATAAAGGTAAAGCAATTTTGAATGATTTGGAGCAAGAAAACTTAAAATCGAATACTTTATTTCAGAGTACAGCACTCCACGGAAAATGCAATATGTTAAGATCAAGAAGGCAATGAAAACATAATCGACTTTAGGTTTTGATAAAGTCTTCATATGTCTTCATTCTGCTCTTCATGAACGAGTAAAGATTATGTTTATTGCATAGACTATAAACAATAGTATATTTATAATTCGTTTCAAAATATCTTAAAATTAATTAATGTTTTCTGGTCAGACTGGTCATGGGAATTGGAAATGTCATTTCAAAATGCTGGTCATGCTGTTATTTAACATGGGATATAGAAACCATTTCCATGCTGGGTTCTGTAGCATGTCACTCTCACCGTTAGTATTTTTCGAGAAATGGTTTTAGGCCCTTAAACAACACTAACCAACCAACCAACCGATTTGTATGCCAAATGAGAACACCTTGTTTTTTCGGTTTTAAAAGTTTTTTGTTTTTTTTTAATAACAATTAATTAAAATTTACAATTGTACAAAATTTATAAATCAAGTAAATGTGCTGTTAACTATTACAATAACGTGACAAAACATGAAAAGTACTACCCCTCAGTAGCACTTTCATAAAAATTCTACACTAGAAGGTCTCTTCTTTTCAGACGCCTCGGAGGATTATCAGGAATGGTGTGGGAAGCAAGTTAAGAAATTAGGGGATTTGAGTGGTTATGGAGCTTACTATGAAAGGATAGATATCTGCTTTGGGCTAAATCTGCAACATATGGAACATTAAGATCTTTATGGATAAGTTTATTGGTGACAAAGTAAGGTGCATTAAGGATTTTTCGAAGGATTTTGGATTGTAAGGATTGGATACGAGATGAATTGGATGGTTTAGTGGAGCCCCAAAGCTCAACTCCGTACGTCCAGATAAGTCTAATCACAGTCATGTATATTAGTCTTTTGTAATTAATTAGGAGCTTTGAACGTTTGTCTAATAAATGTTAAAGTCATCTGTAACGACGGGCAGTTTCTTGTCTTTTTAGTCTTGTATGTGGATTCCAAGTAAGACGTTTATCCAAGTGGAGTCCTAGGTAGCGGATCTGTTCAACGGGGATTAGTGGAATATCATTAAAGGATACTGTAGGATAGGAAGTCGTGTGCTTATGACGAAGGGTAAAGGTTATTTGGTGAGATTTTCTTGGATTTATTTTGATTCTCCTTTTTTGACACCATTCTTGAAGGGTTAGGATATGGGATTGGAGTGTTTGGGAGGCAATGAAGGGATGAGGACAGTGATAGGATGAGTTGGAATGGTTTTAAAAGTAAATTTCTCAATGAAATCGAAACCAAAACATTACTTTTAACATATCAATTTGCGAGTTTTTGTGAGATTTAACGTTTTGTGGATATTTTTTTCGAAATACAGTGAGTAATAAAAGAGATTGTAACTTCCCTAAATAAGGTGAAGATCAAGCTGTTTTTTATATCCCAAGTTTGTAAAATTCAAGGTTACATGAACTCCGCACTTGTAGGAAATGTAATGCTGAATCCTGTAATGCTAATTTACAATCCAGGTAGTGTACAAAAAATAATTCTAAATAAAAGTGAATAAAAAATTAATAACTCTTATATGAGTTATTAATCATATTTGAGTTTATAATCTTAATTCTGTGGAAGTAATGATCCCCTTGAATAACAAACAGTACGACGAAAAATTGGTCTGTAATTAAAAAGTTAAAAAAATTGCCTTTAATTAATCTTCATATTTCTTCATTAGGGAGTAGGATCGATGTATTATAATTATTTAATTAGGAATCTGTTCCTAGACAAAGACTTTGGGCCATGGATTCTCGATATCGATTCTTTTCTCAAGAATCGATGGAATCGATAATCGACATAAAGAATCGACACATCCCTAAATAATATTGTGAATATGATCTATATCAAATTGCAGATATTTTAATGTTTGAATTGTTATTAAATTGGAGGTGAATATGAAGGATTTGTAACTAGTCTTAAGAGCTATTTGTAGTATGTACAGTCTGAGTCTAAAATATTCGTTCACTAGTATAAGTTTTATTTTCTTTCGTTTAATTTTATATTTATTACATGTTCATTTAATTATTTAATTATTATTTATTTATCACCTAAAAACTAGTATGTTTATAATTCGTATAAATCTCTTTAAATTAATTAATGTTTTCAGACCAATGGGAATTGGAAATGCCATTTCAAAGTGCTGGGCATATTATTTAACATGGAATATAGAAAACAATTCCATGCTGGGTTCTGTAGCATGTCACTCTCACCGTTAGTATTTTTCAAGAAAATAATTATCGCCAATTCCAAGTCGTTAGTCGAGGGAATCTGGATCGTTCCGCAACTTTCCTGTTTCCTGCTAACTCAAGCGGGAATACAAGGGAATAACAGTTTCCGAATCGTCTGGGAAAATGGCACAACACAATTCCAACAACCATTTATCAAAGAGGCAAATCTGGAAAGTGGGAGTAAGGAGAAGCTCTTCGATTAGGCGGTGACCTACCGGTAGTGAGCGACCCTAAAAGGACTTAAAGCGTTTCTCCTCGGGCCAGGTGAAGAATGTTCGCCCGGAGCCATCCCCGTCCCGACGAAGAGGAGTATCCTCCATCCTCCGAGTGGAGAAACCCTAAGAGATGGGAGATTCGGCAGCTAGCTCCAGGCGGTCCATGATCACTCATAACACCCGTCGCTTAATTGGAAATTCCCGGCCCTCAATTTGGCCCCAGCATCATCGCTCGGACCGTAGTATCTATCGGCTTTATAAAAATGCAGGAATAAGATATATTTATTATAATACACGTTTATTTATTTAAAATTGTAGTCATTTTTACAATTTTTATATAATAATACATGGGTCATTAGATACGAATTTCTTACCCGAAGCGATTGTGTTTTCATGTGACCCTACTGAAACAAGTAGATGCAAGGTACTTACTTCTTGAACGTAAAGTAGTTTACATAGTTCACAATGTCGAAATTTCGACAAAATAATAGAATAATATGGGTCATAAAATTTACTTGACATGATAAATTTGAAGAGACTTTCTCAACGTTGTTCTTAATTAATTAATTAATCAGTAAATCACTCATTAACAGTATTTATCATCTACAACATATGCCTAGTAAATGTTAATTGTAACACAAAAATATTTTTAAAAAATTAATTATACAAATCTCATTTAAAAAGTTATATATTTCAAAGGTTTTATGTTTAATTTATTACTTACGGTATCAAGAATGTTACTAAAACCTTTCACTAAACACTAGATGGAAAGATGCACTGGCATTTCTCTATATATTGTTTTAATTGAGTATCATTGTGATTACTAATTTTAGAAGTAATTTAAAATAATTCAAAAAGGAGACTCGATGGCCGGGCGAGTTGGGTCGAGGGTCTCAGCCCGTTTGGTACGGAAGGTCGTGAGTTCGAATCCTACCTGGGTGGGTTAAATTTTTTTTTGTGGCGGACCCACAAAAGGAATTTAAACTTTCCCACCTATGCTGATGACACAAGCGTGTTATCATTCAATGATGATCCATTCGCTGCATCCCAGACACTCCAGTCACATATCATTTCCCTTGAATAATGGTGTCATAACTAGAGAGTTAAGATAAATACCAGCAAATAGCCTTTACCCTACGTCGAAAACCTACCTCATCCTGTATCCTTTCATGAAGTACCATTAAATAATGTAGTACAGATCAGATACTTTGGACTTTATCTGGACAAGAGACTTACCTGGAACCCTCATACAAGATTGAAAAGACAAGAAGCTGCACGTCGATTTCGACTGCTACAACACCTACTTGACAAACGTTCAAATCTCCCGATTCATTACAAAAAAAACTCATCTATATGACGATTATCAGACCCATTTGGCCTTACGGTATAGAGTTATGGGGATCCACCAAACCATCGAATTCTTCCCCCATCCAACCACTCCAATCCAAAATCCTTCGAAAAATCCTAGATGCTCCTTACTTTGTCACAAACGAACTGATTCACACTGACCTTAATATCCCATATGTTGGCGATTTGGGATGAACAAGATACCTTTCCTTTCATAATAAACTCACTCCTCATCCAAATCCACTTGTTGCACCTATTCCATTCCTGGCGATCCTCCGAGGCGTCTGAAAAGAATATTAGAGTACTACCATTGGGTAGTTCCTCTACACGTTTTTAGCATGTCATTTTTTTTTTTTTTCATTGTAATCCGCTTATTTACTTGATGTGTTCGTTTTAATACTGTTATAAATTTCTGTTAATAAAAGATTAAAAAAAACTTTCCCAGCCTACACTATAATAGATAAGGTAACCTGTAGGATAACCTGTTCTTCCTGCCCTACTTGGACTACATAAGGACGTTAAGCCCCGATAAACTATAAACAAACAAAATGGAATAATTATTAAAGTAAAATAAAATTCTCCTTAAATGAATGATGCAGCTGTAGCTGAATGTGAAAACTAGTTTGTTTTTTTTTTTGTTTTTTTTAATATCACTTTACTATCTTCAGCTTCATCATCTATCAGTTTCGGACTATGGACGTCAATGAAAGGAATTTGTCTATTTCACCCTTCACCCAGTAGTTTGATATGATGAAAAACAAAGCAAAAACTAGATCTGGAATTTCCTATCGGAGGGGAAACCTTCCTTCAATTTCCAGTTTCTTTTGCCCTTCCAGGCAGACTATATGCTGGAATAGGCAGTAGGAAGAGTGGCCCTGCTTATAAACCAATCGGTGTATCGATAAGCCCGATGGCCGGGGAATGTTTTATCTCGCCATCTTCCTATCTGGGGGAATTTCTTCAGGACCCCGCAGCTGCTGTCATAGAAGCTCGCTACTTTTTAAACCCACTTCTATCTAAAGGCTAATTGACTCGAAACTGTTATCCCTCCCTCGGTCATGAAGAAACGACAACAATTCAAACGGAGATCATGGGATTTATTTTTCTTATTAGCTGCATTAGTTCATTAGTTTCAAATAGAAAAAAAAAAAACAACCAAAAAGGTGAAAAAAAAACTAATAGCTCAAATTAATACATATTTGTCACTATTGTTGCACAGGTGTATGGACAAAAGGTGTTATCATTTTTATGAAAACGATTATATAAAGACAAAAATTAATAATTATGATTGATGAATTAATTGCCACTTCTATTGGATCGGATATCGAATGCTAAACATTCATTATCAGTTCTAAAACATACAAAATTTTCAAATTTGTTCACAAATCTAACAATTGGCGTGAACTATTTTTGAACAACTATATATTTGAATAAAATATGTATATATTTTGTATAGTTATACATCGAGTATATATTTTATTATTAACCTCTACATATCCAAGTCAGTCAGAAATCAATAAACCGAACTTTGTTAAATCGAAATCCTCGATAATCCGCAGTTTTCTCGTTCCCCTTGTAGTTTGTTTTCGTCAATTTTTCGGTTAACTGGTTGTTTAAATATTTTTTTTTCGCTTCACTGATTTCTGACAAGGGAATATTTATGCTTCTTTACAGAAGTTCAATATTGATTTATTAACAAGCCAGTTCAATCAGTTAAATAAAAATGACACAAAATGTATTTTATTCCTTAAGAACTCTAATGATTACTTCACTAATTTCTGGAATATCGAAAAACAATAACTATCCCAGCTTCCTGGTTTTAATTCAAGCACCATTTGTCTACCAAAACCAGACAGATAATTCTGTAAATCACTTGAGGAACACATGATGGTATAGAAGGATCAATACAATTAGGAATGTTGGATTAATTGCTACTTCTATTGGAATTATTTAATTAAAAAACTAGTTTCGAATGCTAAACATTCATTTTCAGTTCTAAAACATACGAAATTTTCAACACATCAACACTATGTTACATGGATTACATATACTAAAGTTTTCAAAAATGTAAGACAAGAAATCAAATATTGGTACTCGCCTGAAGAGATCTAATAGATATTTAAAGTATATTCACAGTACGGTATGGGAAGGCCCAGTTTTGGGGTTTTGCCATGTGATTTCCCAATGACCAATTGGGTTTTTCCGTTCCTATTGGAAACAAATTAGAAATGGGGCTATTGGAAATGTTTATCTGGTCATTTAAACAACAACAATAATTATCTATTATATATTTGTCAAATACCACTCACTCACTTAACACGAAATCTCAGAAACCACCGAACGGATTGGAATGAAATTCGATATGTAGCTTCCTCTAGGGCCGTAGGTGCTCGCTAAGAAAGGAATTTTAAAAAATCGGCCTGGATCGCGGCTAATTTGCGAAAAATGCGATTTCAATTTTTATTGGGTGAATAATAAAAGATTAATTAACACATGGTATTTGGAATAAGCTAAGTTAAAAAATAGGTTAGATCTTTAAGCCGCAAACTTTGACCACCGTTTAAGTTCCTTATAGTTGTAAACAAACAAAAATACGGTCGATGTCGAAACCTTATAATATTGGTACTTTCTGTGAACTCATGGTAGCTGCAGAGGTTACTTACAAAGTACAAGTTTGAGCTGTTTCGTGACGAGAAGCTATTAAAAGACTTATGTTAAAGAGGAGGTTAAAAGACTTATGTTCTCTGGTGATGACATGTAAGGCCAGTTCGATGTAGGGACAAAAAACTGATAAGAATCAGTGAGTTCTATCAAGTGTATGATTCTCCTTAGTATCGTATCATGTTCTACCATGGAGAAGAAAGGTACAGTATTTTAACATCCCTCAGCGTGACCCAAACACCAATACATCACTTAAGAAAACTGTGTCTGCACCTGATTTTTACGCCTAAATGTTAGTCGAGCGAGGCGGTGAAGAACCTTATTTACTTTGATTTCGTAATCTCATCAACCAATTTATGCTTGATATGTACGCAAAAATAGAAACAGAAAGACTAAACTTTCTTCAAAAAAGTTGAGAAGTTGAGACTATACCAGGTATGCAAGTTTAAAATGTCGTTTATTTCTTAAAATATATACACAGTAATTTAAAAAAAAGTATAATATATTTTATTCAAAGTACTGACCCTCGCTTTCTACACCATCTCTCGGGCAATATATGGATACCATTCCAAAAGAATGCTTCATCTTTATTTGAAATCCATTCATCGAGCCATTTTCGTACGTTTTCGAAATTGTTGAAGTGTTGCTCCGCCAATGAGTGTCCCATCGATGAGAAGAGGTGATAATCAGAAGGCGCCAGGTCAGGTGAATACGGCGGGTGGGGTAGGAGTTCCCAACCAAGCAAAGAAATCGTTTCCTTAGTCAATCTGGCTGAATGTGCAGGAGCGTTATCATGCTGAAGAATGACTTTGGCGTGCCTGTGAGCCCATTCTGGGCGTTTTTCGATCAATGCGTGACTCAAATTTATCATTTGTTGTCGGTAGCGCTCGGTATTGACTGTTTCGCCGGGTTTGAGAAGCTCGTAGTAGACTACTCCCTTCTGATCCCACCACACACACAGCATTGTCTTCTTCCCAAAACGATCCGGTCTTGCACTCGATGTGGATGGTTGTCCTGGCGTTACCCATGATTTTTTTCGTTTGGGATTCTGAAAATAAATCCATTTTTCATCGCCAGTTACAACTCGATGCAAAAAAACCCTTTCTTTCGTGGCGTAAAAGCAGCATTTCGCACACAGTTTTTCGTTTTTCCATCTGTCGTTCGTCCAATTCATGTGGAACCCATTTTCCAACCTTTTGAATCTTTCCCATAGCTCTCAGGCGATCGGAAATGGCTTGCCTAGTGACATTCAACTGTTCTGCAATCATTTGTTGGGTTTGGGTATTGTCTTCGTCTAATAAAGATTGCAATTCGAAGTCCTTAAACTTTTTTGGTCGATTTTCTCGTTTTTGATCAGTAACATCAAAATCACCACGTTTGAAACTTTGAAACCAACGTTCACATGTCCTGACGGTTGGAGCAACATCGCCATAAGTCTCAACAAGAATTCGATGACATTCAGATGCCTTTTTCTTTTGATTAAATAAGAAAATCATGACATGCCGCAAATGCTCTTTATTTGGCTTAAAATTAGACATTTTTAACACCAAAGAAAGGTATGATACGTCCACGTAAACGACTTAAAAAAACAACTGACTTTTGTAAACAAATGACTAACAAACAAAATAGCGTTTAGAGATAAGCAAATCCTTCAATAGGCTAAGAGCGCATTCTATTGGAATTAAAACGACATTTTAAACTTGCATACCTGGTATTCACTTAAAGTAAGCCATAAGAAAAGCTGATGGTCTGGTATCAGAACTGGGTAAGATGGCAGTGCTGCCTCGAAGCTTCACTGGAGGACTATCAAAATAATATAAAATTAACTTTTGCAAATTCTTAAATTTACTTATTGAAATTATTCTAAGAATGGAATTGTTCAGGTTTATTTAAGTAATAATAATTATCAACGTTAAGCTTAACTTTTACTAATTTAAGTTGTTTTCATCCTAATGATATTAAACCGTAGCGGAGCGGGGTACTTTCAGCTAGTACATAATAAAATCGCTCAAAACCAAACAAGATTGTTGTTTAAATGTTTAGATAAAAATTTCTAATAGCTCCATTTTATATCCGTTTCTAATAGGAACAGAACAATCCAATTAGTCAACGGGAAAACCCATAGGAAAAACCCTAACAAATATAACCTACCTAGTCCTTCCCCTAGGAAGGTGAAGTCCTACCCTACTATGGATATGCTTCAGATATCTGTTAGATTTCCTCTGGTGAGTACCAATAATTAA
Source organism: Euschistus heros (assembly GCA_003667255.2). NCBI lineage: Eukaryota > Metazoa > Arthropoda > Insecta > Hemiptera > Pentatomidae > Euschistus > Euschistus heros. Next base: position 197,434 of record RCWM02000583.1, read on the forward strand.
TTTCTAGTATTACATTTTTAATAACTTTAGTTATATTCCATGTAACAAAGTGCTGATGTTCTGAAAATTTTCTGTTTTAGAACTGAAGATGAAAGTTTAGCATTCAACACTAGTTTTCTAATAAAATAATCCCAATAGAAGTGGCAATTAATTCATCGATCCTGACTGTATTGGTCGTTCTATATCATCATGCGTACCTCAAGTGAAAAATTAATAAAAAAAAAAAAAACATTTTGTTTAACTTTGAATTTTACTATTATGAATATATTAATGTAAAAACAAGAGAAGAAATCATATATCTGAGTTGGTGCCAAAGGTACATAGGTAGAAACTTATTGTGGATCTTAATAATTTAGTTAGAATCAGGAATAGATATATTACCTGTCATATCTGTGATATTTAGTTCATTAGAAGAATATTTACAACTATACAAAATAATATACATCAAGTAAATGTGTTGATATTGAATACAATATGTAAATAACTTGTGAAGAACTACTCACTAGTAGACTTTTAATGAAAAATCTACTCTAGAAGGTCTCTAGGCCATCTTATTTCCCTCGGAGTATTATCGGGAATGGAATGGGAAGAAAGTTGGGAGACTAGTGGATTGGAGTGGTTATGGAGTTTACTATGAAAGGATAGGTATCTGGTTTGGGCTAACTCTGAAACATCTGGAACATTAAGATCTTTATGGATAAGTTTATTGGGATTTTTCTAAGGATTTTGGATTATAAGGATTGGATACGAGATGAATTGGATGGTTTAGTGTAGCCCCAAAGCTCATCTCCGTAAGTCCAAATAGTTGTAATTACAGTCATGTAAATAAGTCTTTTGTAATTAACTGGGAGCTTTGAACGTTTGTCTAGTAAATTTTGTAGTCTTGTATGTGGATTACAAGTAAGATTTTGTCCAAGTGGAGTCCTAGGTAGTGGATTTGTTCAACAGGGATTAGTGGAATATTTTTCAAATTTATCAAGATCTAAAATTATATTCGAAAAAACAAGAAATAATTTAAAGACTGAATCAGGAATTTCATATCAGAAATCCACGGAGCTATATTAGCTATACGAAGCCGTGCGATACCGGTATCTCAAGTAATGTTCGCCGCCTTAAAAGGATGCATGAATTAATTCCGAAAAAGGGAAAAATACGCCTTTATATAATAAATTTTCAAACTTAATAGCTACGGGACTTTTAAAAAACAGTTAGAATATCCTAAGATGTAAATCACTAATAATCAGCGCTATATTAGGTAGTAGTATCGTCGTGGGGGAGAGGAGAGAGGGAGAAGAGAGAAAGAGAGAAAAAATCAAACTGAAATACAGAAGCGATAAAGGAAAAGAATTATTGGAGGAGGTGCGAGGTCGGAGGGGTCAAGGAGTGAAAGAGAAATAATTTGTAGTTACTCCCTCAGCACTATCTTCCCCACTGCCTACCGAATTAGATTTCAATCAGCAGCCGCCATTACCGCTGATTCACTAAAGTGATTCCTTGAACAATCTATTTCGGAGAACTGCTCCGGTTTAAACACTAAGGGAAAGTGAGCTCGGGTTAAAAATCTAAAATTTATTAAGTAATACCAAAACGGTATTACTTACGATGAAGTGAATTGCTCCTTTTAACTGTACTCTTCGGTAACCGCTTACTGTCTTACCGACGCGTATTCTAGCGGGAAACATTCAAAATTAGAACTCAATTTTCCATTTATCACCACATACTAACTTAGCCCCGATGTTCTCCAGCCTTTAAACTTTCCTCACTACTCTTCACTACGGTCCGTGTTTTTAACAAAAGCAACAACAGTTTCTTTTATGATTTTATATCACTTTTAAACATAAAATGAATACGTTACGGTATCCTCGGCTAGGACTTAGCAGTAGCTCTCGAAGGAGGATACCTGATTTTCGAACTGTAAATATGTATTTACTAGTTGCCCCAGCAGACGTTGTTCTGCCCTATTTTCTCAAAAACAACACAAAATTGATTTTTTATTTAGACATTTGGCGATTCATTTTTATTTATATAGATTTTTGTGTCTGCCTAACTAGAAATACTTTTATGTGTTGCGATAGCAACGATTTTTATTTGATTTGGAATTGTAACCTCTCCAGTTGATTGTAATCGTTAGAAAAGTAAAGTGCAATTTTGTTTTGTGTTAAGTTTTGAACACGTAGTTTTTGACGAGACCTTCTCATTTACTTTTACATTAAACCTAATCATTCTCGACAAATACCTTATGCTCATTTATTATTTATTCAGCCACCTTTATTGACTACTCCTTGTAGTTTTTACTACTATTAACGACATAATATTGTTCTACTATTAATAACATAATATTATTAGTTTTCAATTAAATAATACTCACACCTTGCCATTTATTTATCGCTTCTCATGCTTTTTCTTCTTCATTCGATTTCGGTTTGTGGACCACGTTTAACAATTCATTCCTTGCTCTTCCGTTATTTACAATATTTCTTCATAGCCTAACGTTTTCTCATTTCATCTGACTGCCGTCTATTAATTTGTATTTAAACCATTTCTGAAAATTTGATATTGTTGACTGCAGTCCGAAATTTGTCTGTCCCACATTTAGACCCGTTGTATATTAGCTACCATATCATATTTTCTTTTACCATCCTTATCCATGTATTCGTTCTCTGTTTTTGGAGGCTGTGTTTTTCTTTCTCAGTCTTCTCTCATTCATTCTCATAAAATATCAATCTGCGTTTCCTCATTGCATCACTTAATTTTTCAATATTTTTATATATTTCTGTATTAATTTTTAGTTTAAAACCTTCTTCAGTCTTTCTTGGTCCCAATATTTTTTTTCATATTTTTCTCTCCTTCTTTTCCATACTTTCAATTTCTCTCTTTTTGTTGAGAAACAAACATTTAGAGGTATATAAGCTTTCAGGATGAACAACTGTTTTATAATGGCTAAATTTAGCCTCAATAAAGGATTTTTTCATTACATATATCCTTAGTTTTTTGGAGGGCAAAAAATCTTATTATACATTGTTTTTCGTTTTTTTATAAAATAATTATAAAAAAATTTAAACACTCGTGCTGAAAGGTTGGAGATTTAGAAATTTTCATTTCCGGTAGTACAGTAACTGGTTACCGAAAAATAACTGTTACAAGGTTAACATCTTCGATAGCGATATCAAAACTTCTTTAGTACAAACAAAGGGGGATTTTTTTTATAGAAGATCCCTCGTCCCGCCTCGTCATTTTCTGGGTTTTGTCTGGAATGACCGTTGTCGCATGTGAGTGTGTAAGTCCATGTAATTTTTTTGTTATATCGTTCATAGAGAGTTCGTATTATTTCGTGAACAATCGGCATGCAAAGGTCAATATATGGGATTATATTTCTTGCTAACCTTGTCTGATAGATTTAAATGTTTTTTCCTGGAAAATTTAGAGTTTGTTAATATGTATCTATTTAGCTGTTTCAGTAAATTAGTATTATTGTTCATTTTGTGTCAATTGTGAGAAAAATTGTATGGAAATCTCAGCCTTTGATAGATTTTTTTTTTTTTTTTTTTTTTTTTTTCTTGATGTCAGACTGTGTTGTATAGTGTTTGTCTGTAAAATCAGTGAATAACAATGTTAAAACAAATTTATATTAAATCAAATATGCCTGGACATTTAAATCAATATTAAAATTCGGTAAGTACCGTAAAACGGCATGTATTAAAATATTTGCTTTGAATAATTAGCTAAAAAATGTTGATTCATCGCGTAATCTTGGAATTGCAAAATTTACAAAACTTATAATTAATTTTATTGCTTTTAAACGTTGGTGCAAAGTCAACCGGATACCCGTGACTTTCCACTACCATATTTATACAATTAAAAAAGCATCAGAAACGTATTTTGGAACAAAGTCAAAGCTTGATAGAAGTTATGAGGTGCAATTCATTTCGTGATAGTGTTTGGAGATTAGCCTAGTGATTTTTTTCTCTGTAAGGATTTTGTTAAAGGAAACGATTGTTTTCATTGAAATGAGAAAGAAAATTGCACGATTTTATAGGTTTATTGAGGAACGATAGAAAATACAAGAACATACCAACAAAATATATAGAAACCAAATAACGACTTAAAACATGCTTAAATAACGTAAAATCTATAATTTTGGCAAACAAGAAACAAAACGATACCTATAAAATAAATTGCACACAGATTCTTAAAGAAACACTTTTGGAAAAAAGCAATCTGCAATAGTTAGTCAAAAATTGTTGAAATATAAAAATGAACACTATGACTTGAAAAAATTTAACGCTATAACTTGGCAAAATTCTAACAGAATTCGTCAATATACTCACACATAGATGACAAAAACCTTATTAACAAGAAGCAAAACATTATCCCAAATAATTTGGGTTTTAACCAGCTTATTAACTTCTTAACTTCAAAATATTCTCGTTTATTGATTTGTTTAGAAGGAGCAATGCTGCCTAAGACTTCTTCCCACAAGGAGGTCACCTTGCGCCAAAATATACTTGGTGCAAAGTCATTCCTAATTCATATCAAAAAGGAGATTCTATTTTATTTTCAAATACCATGACTTTTGGCAAATATTTTGAGCAAAATGAATATCATATATTTAAATTACAATAATTATAGAATAAAATTAATGCAAAACCTAATCGATTTGAGAAATATTTAGTTTTGGAAAGCAGGACTTAGTCCCACAAAGGAATCACACCTGTTGTAACACTACAATCAACTAACTGTTATAAAACATGAGAGGTAACTAGTATCAGCGTGAAATTCCTTAGACCCAATCAATGTTGTCTTAAGTAAGTAAGTAATATAAAATATCCCTCATTTAGACAACAGCAAAACACTTTTTCTTCAACTGAAACTTTTAGTGAGCTTGGTGCAAAGTTAACTACACTGGTGCAAAGTCAGGCCGTTTTACGGTACTTGATATACCCCATTCTGCAATATATTTAAGAATAAATAATTTTAAAACCAATTTAAGAGAAAAGGGAAAAATAAACCTCTGAAATGAGCATTTACCAGAACGTAAAAAAAAATCTGTAGTTTTATTTTATAATAAAATTTACTAATTGTAAATAAATAAGGTAAAAAAAATATTCCTTAAAAATAACAATTACAATAACATAAACCAGAGCCCGAACCCTTATATCACGGCTAACCTCATAAAATATCCTGACGTGTCCCAGAGCACGGGGTCTGCAAAAAGAAAAGAAAAAAAAATCGAAACATATTTTTTTTCCCTCCGGTGTGGCCGGTGGAGATAAATCATAAATGCAAACAATGAAAGACCTTTTACGGTCGAGTTGAATTTATTTTTGCACCGAACGTGAGCTGGGAATCAATTGCACCAAGTCCACGGCGCTCACTAATAAAGTGAATTATTGCCGCGGCTATCTGGATCTAGAGCGGCCGTAGTCCACAATTCTAATGTTTGACCTATCGGGAATTTCATCACAATCTTCACAATACTTTTTTTTTTTTTTTACAGGAAAAATGTTTTTTTTACTGGTTACCTAGTTAGTCAAAAGCGATACGTTTTTGGGTTACGCGTACTCTGATATTAGGAGAGTAGGGTCGGTTAAGAGCTCCACTCTTCTTAAACTAAACTAGCATTCCGTGTCGCGGCTTCGTCCAGTAAAAAAGTTAACTAATGTACAGAGACTATTAAGAACCACTTGTGAAGAATTGACGCCATTATCAGTGCCTAAAACAAAAGGCACATGAATCATATACAGTGGACCCTCGTTATAACGCGGGTTAGGGGGAAATGAAACCTCCCGCGTTATAGAGGTACCCGCGGTATAACGAAGGCAGAAGTATGAATTATTGGGGGTCAAAAAATAATGAAAATGCACTCTGACATAAACTCGGGTAACAACTAAAGGAATAATACACAGTTTTTAAAAAGGAAGTGAAGGGGATTCTATGAACCAAGAAGGCAGCAATAGAGACAACGTACGTCATCTAGGTAGGTTACCGGGAAGATATTTAATCGACATTGTCTAAGCAACACATTTCGGCTTATTTCCACGACGATACAAGCGATGTACCCACTGTTTCCTAAAGTTTTTCTAAAATTCTAATAAAAATCAAAGTTTAAAAAGTTCTAATATTGAAACAAAAACAATGAAACCTGGTTAGGCAATCGTAATTCTAAACTTCCTATTTAGTTTTACTTCCTACGTTAACTACCAGTTATAATTTTTTTCCTTTACAAATTCCTTTTAAAGTTCAGTAAAATTAGAAATGTGTTAAAAAAAAAAAAAAATTTAACAAGTGTAACTTAATTTTCGGAGTTCCCTTTTTCCCAGAACTTATCAAAATTTGGAACCTTTTCGTTTTCTTCTCTAGTTTTAATGACTCAATTTTCTAATGAATTGTTTTCAAGTTTTCTATTGTTGGTTTTAAAACCTTAATACGATGTAACCTTATTTTTTATTAATTTTAATTGAATCAGGATCGGGACCGGAGCTTGACCCGCGTTATATCCGAATCCGCGGTATAACGAGCCGCGTTACATCGAGGGTCTACTGTATTTACACTAAATATCAAAAAGCAAATCATCGACATTTTGATTTTGTAATAATTTTTCATTCAGCAGAAATAATTATATGAATTTCTTTTAATGGGATCTTAATTTTTTTACTATAAAAGTATATAAGGTGGCTAACCTCGTTTCTGCCACTCAACATTGCACATTTAAATTTTATTATTGCTAAACAATCCAATAACTATGAAAATAACGTAGTTAAAATTTAGTACAGATTGGTTCAGTAGTATTACCATTGCGAACTCAACTGCTGCCCACATATCGGTCGATTTATTGGAATAATTTAATTGAAAATAATTAAATTTTATTAGCAATTTCAAGCTTTATGTAACACCACATCATTGTAACCTCTCATGTAGAATGGTGCCCGCCACCTATAGGTCAATTTTCAAACGTCACTGTTAATCCCATATGATTGTTTTTTGTTTTTTTTATGACAAATTAATTGAAAATCAGTATATTTTATTATTTCTAAACCTTCCTGGAGCTATAAAGATGGTGTGGTTAAAATTTAGTGCGGGTTGGTGCAGTAGTTTTCATGGTTAGTGATCGAAAACGAAAAATAGCCTGTCCTTTTATATAATAGTATAGATATAGATTTGTTAAACCTTCCTTGAACTATTTTATATATGGTTAAAATTTGAACAAATGAAAAATAACTTGTGCTTTTATATAATAATGGGGTGTATAAAAAAGAAAATGACCGTTTTTGAAACAAATATTTGTATTATTATTTCTTTGATATAAAACACAATTAATACTAAAAGTATAGTCCATTGTTATCTACCGTCATTACCCATCTGCTATCCAATTGCTCGATGCCACGCTGATACCATTCCTTGGGATGGCTGTCAAAGAACTCTTGGACAGAATTTTCAACTTCCAAAAAATTATCAAATTTTTTCCCTTGATGAAAATGGGCCATGGATCAAAACAAGTAGTAATAAGGTGCGAGGTCTGGACTAAATTGTGGATGAGGCAGGAGTTCAAACCCATGAAGTTCTGTAAACTTTTCTTTGGTTTGTTGAGGAGTAAGTTCGTGAGGGACCAGTCTACAGGTCTTTTTCACCTCCCCCACACTCCCTGGAAAGTTCGCGAGTACTTGTGGACGGATTTGACTCTACAGCTTCCTTCAGAACCTTATCAATATCCATTAATGGCCGCCCGGAGCCCTTCTTCCTTTCCAACGTCGTATCTCCTTTTATAAATTTTTCAAACCAACGCCGCACAGTGCGCTCTTCAAGGACACCTTCCCCTTCATATGTAATAATTTCACGAGTTGCTTCAGTGGCTGTGAAATTTTTTTTCCAGTAATGTCTTAAAGTTACGATAATTTCGTAGGACACTATCATGTTTTTTCTTTGAAATAAATAACTGAACTGAGGCTTTTTTTTTTAAGAGGTCCAGTGTTAGTAAACAAGCTTAGAGAATGCTCTAAAGGGATAATTAAGTATTGGTAAAAAATAAATAGCATTAAGATATTTACAGACTCTGGAATTTGATAAAACGGATAAAAGGACTAGGAGGCAGGTTCTAGTGAGTGAACTCCTTTTAACTCCGTTTCTCCTGATACAATAAAACAATGTTTAATCTGGATTTGACCGATCTTTTTCGGTCCCTCTCAGCTGTTCAAAATTTAGGAAAGTGTTTTAACCTAGCTAGTCAAAAGCGATACGTTTTGGGGGAACGCGAGGGCGATACGCGTAGTTTGACACGGTCTTGAAAACTCCACGATAGTAGAGAAGCAGTAGATTATAATAGGGGGTATAAAAAAAAATTATCGTTTTATCAAATTCCAAAGTTCAAAAGTCTGTAAATATCTTAATGGTATTTATTATTTACCAATACTTAACAATCCCTTTAAAGCATTCTCTAAGCTTGTTTACTAACACTGAACCTCTTAAAAAAAAAGCCTCAGTTCACTGGAAAAAAAATTTCACAGCCGCTGAAGCAACTTGTGAAATCATTAAATATGATGCGGAAGGTGTCCTTGAAGAGCGCACTGCGCGGCGTTGGTTTGAAAAATTTAGAAATGGAGATACGACGTTGGAAAGGAAGAAGGGCTCCGGGCGGCCATGAATGGATATTGATGAGGTTCTGAAAGAAACTGTCGAGTCAAATCCGTTCACAAGTACTCGCGAACTTGCCAGGGAGTGTGGTGTGTCGAAGGATACTGTTAGTCGCCACCTTCTCTCCATGGGGAAGGTGAAAAGAACTGAAAGACCTGATACTGGTCCCTCACGAATTTCAGTTTACAGAACTTCATGGGTTTGAACTCCTGCCTCATCCACCATATAGTCCAGACCTCGCACCTTCGGATTACTACTTGTTTCGATCCATGGCCCATTTTCTTAAAGGGAAAAATTTTGATAATTTTGCGGAAGTTGAAAATGCAAAAAGAGTTCTTTGATAGCCATCCCAAGGAATGGTATCAGCGTGGCATTGAGCAATTGGCTAGCAGATGGGTAATGACGGTAGATAACAATGGACTATACTTTGAGTATTAATTGTATTTTATATCAAAGAAATAATAATACAAATATTTGTTTAAAGGGAGGAAATGAGTATTCATTTATTTATTTTTTAATTTCTAATGAGTCCTACCATAGCTCGCGTATTTCGAAGGATTTAATACTGATACTGCAAGATTAGATTCGGAACTAAGATAAAAAGAATTCATGGAAGGTTTTTTTCTGGGCTGACCTATACTGTTCTGCAAGAAATAATTGCATTACATAAAAAAGAGTTCTGCAGGGGAAGAAGGTAAGTATTGGGCGTAGCGTGTTGGTATTTACGTAAGTACTGTTCTGTATATGGAAGCGGAGAAATTTCTCACTAAGGAGAAGAGAAAGAGCCCTAATGGCTAAAGGATGGCACAAGGCAGAAGCTAATAATAAGCCGGCACTGGAGGAATTAGCTTTCCGAGTCTGCAATTTGTCGAGCCGGCTATTATAGTGAGTCATTGTATAATAGCCTTATCTCTAATGCCCTTCTTCTATCTTTCGTCCTTTACTCAATCTTCGATTTACTTATTAACAGTCTTCGGCCTTCACTCTTCGGGGATTATTGCTCCATTTCTGTGATTAGGCGTGAGTTGCACTTCTTGGCACAAGTTAAGGTAAAAGTAAATTCGTTTACATTTCACTTCAAATAAATCTATTATTTATGTAATTTTTAATACGCTTTTATTAACTTTACCTGTATGTAACGGAATCTTCCATCGCAATTTTCACTAATTTCCAGCAATCTGTTTAACTTACACATATCAAGGACCAATGACAATACAATAATTGCACAATTTTTTTCTAATGTCCTCATTTACAAGGGGAGGACACACTCAGTCTCTCACGGATCTTGCTGGCAATTTTTTTGGAGGTTCCTGGTCAAAAAATATTAGACACGTATTTTGCCGTTCCGACCAATGGGCCCTAGAAGCCGAGAAAAAAAATAAAATAGCATTAAAATAATTTATTTTCTATCTCAAAATTAAAAAATGATATCGACATGATTCTTGCACCAAGATTTTTAGTTTTGATTACGAATTTAAGGAAAAATACAGTCGCTCCATAGATTTTGGTTTAGGTTAATTAAATTCTAAAAACATAATTAGTTTTCAAGCAAACTACCTCTTAAGATTTTCACAAAAATTGACGTCAGATTCTAATTCAGCACCCTCAAAAACATTAAAAAGCGCTTATTCAACAAAATAAAAATATATAATTTTTTTCACCCTCTTCCAGGAAAATGAAATTTTTAAACCGATTATTGGTTGCATACCTTTAAATCGTCATTACTTTGTCACGAAATTCACTGGTTGGTATCGTTGGAAAGAGAAGAGTCTCAACTTTCTTTTGATGTATATAGATGTATCCTCCCCTTGTTAGTCTAGTTAAATTACCCCCAAAATGGGGGTCTGCCTTGCAAAGGTGTGGTAGTAGGTTTTATGTTTTTATATGGACCCGATGGGTCCTGAGAATAAAATATCAAAAATAATACTTAATTTGATAAGGGGAAAAAACTCAAAAAATTTTAACGTTTTTTCGGATTTTTGATAAAAACGTATAGAAAAAAGCTTTCAACCTTCAAAATTTTTGAAAGAGTAGCCTGATTTTTTTTGTCTTTAATTTTAAATTATCCTATATTCTAATTATATCATCACCAGATCAATACTTTGGTTTTCGAACGTCACACTCCACTATCCAGCAATGTCATCGCGTGGTGGACGTAGTCTCCTCCTCATTGAAGCGCGAAATGTACTTTACGGGAGCCTTTACAAACTCCGTAAATTCCTACCTTCCACATACTTCCTTATTATCCGCTCCTATCTCAGTGACAGAACACTAAAAGCTAATCATAACTTTTCTTATTCTTCCATCTTTATCCAATATGACGGCGTACCTCAAGGCAGTAGGTCCTATCCTCTACACGGTTTATACAGCTGACATCCCTACACATCCTAGCACCGTCCTCACCACGTACGCTGATGACACATGTGTGTTATCAGTAAAAAATGATCCCTTTATTGCCTCCCAAACACTCCAATCCCATATCCTAAACCATCAAGAATGGTGTGAAAAATGAAGAATCAAAATAAATATAAATAAATCTCACCAAATAACCTTTACCCATCGTCAACCTACAACGTCCTGTCCTACAGTATCCTTTAATGATATTCCACTAATCACAGGGGTTGAACAGACCCGCTACTTAGGACTCCATGGACAAACGTCTTACTTGGAAGCCACATACAAGACTAAAACGACAAGAAACTGCTTGTCGTTACAGCTACTTCAACATTTACTAGACAAACGTTCAAAGCTCCTATTTAAATACAAAATACATGACTGTGATGAGATCTACTTGTACGTACGGAGTTGAGCTTTGGGGTTCCTTACAATCCAACATCCTTCGAAAATCTTCAATGATCCTTACTTTGTCACCAATAAACTTATCCATAAAGAACTTAATGTTCCATATGTTGCTGATTTAGCCCCAACCAGTTACCTATCCTTTCATAGTAAGCTCTATAACCTCCATAAATCTAATCACGATAATAGTTTATTAGGAAAGTATTGAAATAATAAAAATGTGGAATATATAAAAATCAAATAAAATATATCTGTGGCTTGTGTTTATTTGTGTTTTTTCTACAATGATTTACAAATTAGTACTCATTTCTGTAATGGCTTCATAACTAAATCCATTAGAAACAAATAAAGAGAAAAAAAATAGTTTTCTGGTGATGCTGATAACCCGAAATTCACAAGCAACACTTAACACACGTAATGCATTTAAACTGAACCCAAGACCGTTCAAGAACGTCAATTATGGTTCTAGCGATTTGGGATTGGTTAGATTTTATGTTCGAATATGTGTTTGTAACTCGCAGTTCAAGTCTGTAGGTCTAGATAGTTGAAAGGTTCTTATAATATTCGCGTATAGTTCGTTTTCGGTATAATTGGCTGAATTTTCTGTTACGTTCAATCATTGGAGGCCCAATGGCCGTGCGAGTTGAGGCGAGGGTCTCAGTACATTCGGTATTGAATGCCGTGGGTTCAAATCCCACCAGGGCGGATTAAAATTTATTTCGTGGCGGACCTAAGAAATGAATCTCCACCTTCCCACCCTAGCTAGAATAGGTTAGTAACCTGTAGGATGATCTATCATACCTGCTCTCGTTGGAGTACATACGGACGTTACGCCCAAACAAATAAGTATCTTTCATTTAAATCTATCTCTGATATATGGTTCCATCTAATTTCGTCAGGGATGATCTTAGTTATCTCTCTGTGTCATATGACTCACTATATCAGGAATATTATTTTATAAAAATATAGACAGAAACATCAGCGGAGAGTCAAATTTCGCTTCATTAACTTTTATCCTCCATTGGTTACAACACTGCTCAAAAGTTTGAACTTTAAACTGAATTCAGCTCTTACCCGGAGATTGGGATACAGACCTGATGTAATGGAACCCCTTTACACTAAACTGCGCCTGGAGCTAACTTGTTAAAAGCACTTAATCTTCTACGCATAATGAGATGTGTCAGATTGAAGGTAGAAAGTTTGAAGCGCTAACGAAAGGTTATCGGTTATAAATTCGAAACTCTGTTTACATTTCGTGTCATAGCTAAGAGGGGTCGTCCTTCAACGGCAACATCATATTTATAGCCACCTCTTCCTTCCCATGTCTGCCAAACAAATTTATGTTTACCATTTGCTATATACGTTTTCAAAAGTTGAATACATCATAATATGAATAATATATTTGTTTTCTTATGACGAAGATTATTGCTTACATGAAAACTAATTAAACATCTATAAAAAATTATATATACACAAGCATTCCCAGTCGCGGCATCGCCCGCTCTTACAAGTAAATAACATACAAGGAAATGTATTGATTTGTAACTCACAGATTTGAATGCCGATTTGCGAGTGGATTGTAGGGATCTATAATAATGCAAAACTAGAGTTCTAGGCGCCAATGAGCATTAGGAGCCGAGAAAAAAAATAAAATGAAAATCACGTTTTATTTTTTTTCTCAATTCTCATTCAAAATAGAGCAATATTTTTTTGCAAAACGTGATAAATAATATGTAATAATAATAATATCAGGTTTTGTTTTAAACATTTTTTTATATATACATTTATTGAAATTTACAACTGTACAAAATATATACATCAAGTAAATGTATTAACAACGCTTATAATAACATGTTAAAACTTAAAAATAACTACTCATCAGAAGCACTTTATTAAAAATTCAACACTAGAAGGTCTCTAGGCCGTCTTCGGTTCAGACGCCTCGGAGGATTATCAGAAATGGAGTGGGAAGCAAGTTGAGAAAATAACGGATTTGCGTGGTTATGGAGCTGACTATGTAAGGATAGGTATCTGGTGTGGGCTAAATCAGCAACATATGGAACATTAAGGTCTTTATGGATAAGTTTATTGGTGACAAAGAAAGGTGCATTGATGATTTTTCGAAGGATTTTGGATTGTAAGGATTGAATACGAGATGAATTAGATGGTTTAGTGTAAAAAGCTCAACTCCGAACGTCCAAATAGATCTAATCACAGTCATGTATATGAATCTTTTGTAATTAATTGGGTGCTTTGAACGTTTGTCTGGTAAATGTTGAAGAAGTCTGTAACGACGAGGAGTTTCTTGTCATTTTAGTCTTGTATGTGGATTCCAAGTTAGACGTTTGTCCAAGTGGAGTCCTAGGTAGCGGATCTATTCAACAGGGATTAGTGGAATATATACATACAAGTAAATATGTTGATTACAATAATATGTCAAAAATTCCACTAACCGAATATCATTATAGGTTACGGTAGGACAGGAAGTTGCAGGTTTACGACGTAGGGTAAACGTTATTTGGTGGAATTTGTTTGGATTTACTTTGATTCTCCATTTTTGTTTTAAACATGGAATCCTGCATTAATTTCCGGACAACGGATTTTGGATGTGGTAAACAGATAGCATACAAAACTACAATTTTCCGTGAAAAAATTATTTCTCTATCTTGACTGAGAACTGAGAAAAAAAGTAAAACGTGATTTTCATATTTTATTTTTTTTCTCGGCTCCTAATGCCCATTGGCGGCTATAACTCTAGTTTTGCACTATTATAGGTCCCTACTACCCACACACAAATCGGCATTCAAATCTGTGACTTACAAATCAATAAATCTCCTTGTTAGATAATTTTAAATAATAATTGAAGTTTTATTTGTTTATCAATAAAAATCTTGTAACAGTATGCAATTGAACATTATTTCTTTAATGATGTTTAATGAACACTGAACTGAATGAAAAAATTGTCATATTTTGCCGAAACATACACATATAGCGTGGGTGTTTTACGAGATTTAAAATAAATTACATATAAAGAGTCTAATAGTAACTTTAGCCAGCTTTTAGATTAAAAAAAAAACTAAAACAAATACTGGATCAGATGAATAGTTTCGAAGTTATATTGAAAAATGAGCCAAAAAAACGTGAATTTCACAAAATTACGTGATTTTTAGCGTTCTGGTATACTAGTCCAAGAGCCGAGGCCAAATTTCGTGACTTATTTGAAGAAAAATTTTAGACATACAGCCATAAAATGTCCACCCTCAGCAATCAATTTGCACTTGTCTGCCAACTCAAAGCGGGGGCGTTTCAAAATGGCGACCAACAAAAGAGGGTAGCAAATATCAAAATATAATATTATTTGAAGATGATTTATTTAAAGCAAACAAGAAACTGCAAACCCCCTAGGTGACAAAAAACGCTGTCTGCCAAAAGTTGGAGGGGGCGTCGCACCGGCAGACAGAATTCAAAATCCTCGTATTTTGAGTCCAAAAGTGAACCATTTGAAGACGATTTATTTCAATCACACAAGAAACTGCATGGTCACTAGATGACAAAAAACGTTGTCTGCCAAAATTTGCAGGGGGCCTCGCACCGGCAGACAAAATTCAAAATCCGCGTTTTTTCAGTCCAAAAGTTGACAATTTGAAAAAAATTTATTTGAAGCACACAAGAAACTGCATACTTCCTAGATGTCAAAAAACGTTGTCTGCCAAAATTTGGAGGGGGCTAAGCACCGGCAGACAAAATTCAAAATCCGCGTTTTTTCAGTCCAAAAGTGGACAATTTGAAGACGATTTATTTGAAGCACACAAGAAACTGCATAGTTCCTAGATGACAAAAAACGTTGTCTGCCCAAAATTAGGAGGGGGCTAAGCACCGGCAGACAAAATTCAAAATCCGCGTTTTTTCAGTCCAAAAGTGGACGATTTGAAGACGATTTATTTGAAGCACTCAAGAAACTGCATACTCCATAGATGACAAAAAACGTTGTCTGCCAAAATTTGGAGGGGGCTAAGCACCGGCAGACAAAATTCAAAACCCTTGTAAAGGCTTCACACCGGCTGACATTGTTCAAAACTCACATCCTTTTCGTCCAACAGTGAACTTTTTGAACATGATTTCCTTTTTTATTTGATTTATAAGTAGTTTTTCTCTAGAATAATTTAAGGAAATTATATTATGTTGCTTCCTACGTATGGTACAATATGATTATTTTAATATAAAATAATCTTGTTTAAAAATTTTAATGTTAAAAATACCAATTAATACATATGAACAGTAATAATATAAATACCGCCGATATAATTAAAAAATAAATAATATTTCAACTTATAAAGTTATCAAATATGTACTATCCTGGAACAAAATACTTGGCGCTATTCATTTATTTTTCTCTCATCTATAGTTTTCAAACGTTTTGGTCACCAATGATTGGCTAACTTGTGGTAAGTAACTGGCTAAATTTCCTACCATACTACACATATGAAATTTATATAAAGTTATGTAAAATACCCACGCCAGCATTTTTTGGTACATTTTTCGTAAAAACGATAAAACTATTCATTCGATCCAAAATTTATTTTTCTCAACTGATAGACGACTAAATTTTCAATCAGGCCCATATATTAAATTGATATAAAGTCACGTTAAATACCAATGACCTATATATATATATATATATATATATATATATATATATATATATATATATATATATATATATATATATATATATATATATTATATATATATCAGACCCATATATTAAATTGATATAAAGTCATGTAAAATACCAATGCCAGCACACCAAAACCTCGTACTGTTGTGAAATCCAAGTTTTTTGGCACATTTTTCGTTATTACCCCAAAACTATTCTTCCGATCCAAAATTTATTTTTCTCAACTAATAGCTGACTAAATTTCCAATCAGACCCATATATTAAATTGATATAAAGTCACGTAAAATACCAATGCCAGCACACCAAAACCTCATACTGTTGTGAAATCCAAGTTTTTTGGCATATTTTTCGTAAAAACCTGAAAACTATTCGTTCGATCCAAAATTTATTTTTCTCAACTGATAGACGACTAAATTTTCAATCAGACCCATATATTAAATTGATATAAAGTCACGTAAAATACCAATTCCAGCACACCAAAACCTCGTACTGTTGTGAAATCCAAGTTTTTTGGCATATTTTTCGTAAAAACCTGAAAACTATTCGTTCGATCCAAAATTTATTTTTCTCAACTGATAGACGACTAAATTTCCAATCAGACCCATATATTAAATTGATATAAAGTCACGTAAAATACCAATTCCAGCACATTAAAACCTCGTAATGTTGTGAAATCCAAGTTTTTTGGCACGTTTTTCGCTATAACCCCCTAACTATTTGTTTTATCCAAAATTTTTTTTTTCAATGAAAGCTTACTAAATTTACAATCAAATCAAATTATGTAATGATGAATGAATCCCGCAAAATACCCACGCCAGCCCACTGTAACATGTAAAATTGTTATGTTTTTACCAAAACATACACATTTAGCCTGCTGGCATGGATTTCAATTAAATATTCATGTATAAAATGTCATATCAAATTTAGTCAACTTTCAGTTGAAAAAAGTAAATTTTGGTTTAGACAAATTGTTTTAGACTAATATCGAAAAATAATCTAAATAATTTGTATTTAACAACAGAACTTGTTTTTAGCGTGCTGGCACGGGTATTTTACAGAGCTTGATCAAAGTTTTATGTATGGGGTCTGATTGCAAATTTAGTCAGCTATCAGTTGAGAAAAATAAATTTTGGATTGGAAGAGTAGTTTTTATAATGAAAAATGTAGCAAAAAACTTGGATTTTACAATAGTTCGGGGTTTTAGCGTGCTGGGATGGGAACTTTACATGACTTTATATAAATTTCTTATATGAGGTTTGATAGAAAATTAAGCCAGCTATTAATTGAAAGAATAAATAAATTTTGGATCGGACGAATAGTTTTGGTGTTGTAACGAAATATGTGCCAAAAACTTTAACTTTACAATAGTTCGGATTTTTAGCGTGCTGGCATGGGTATTTTAAATAACTTTATATAGATAAATTATATTATGTTATACAAATAATTTTTATGTATAATGTCTGAAAGGAAATTTTCATCAGTTGAAAAAATAAATTTTGGATTAGAGTAATAACCGACAACGGAAAAGTACCAACTGCTTCTTTTCACGAAGAAGTGCGACTTATATGAAGTTAGTCAATCTTTGGTGGCCAAACCGCTCTAAAACTATTGATCTGAGATCAAAATGACTATTACAAAATTTGTTGCAAAGTTGATTTGCTTGAATAACGTATAATAGAACACAAAATATACTAAAAGTAACGATTTCCGAACTTCTAAGAAATACTATTTTCAACTCCTTTCCCCCACTGTCATTTTTGCGGTACTCACCTTTATTGGAAAATTCATAAATTTTCATTCATAACAGTGGACAGGTTACACCCATGCATTACAAAAAAGGGGTGAAATAACTCGGTATGTTTTTCTATCGGGCTCTTGGTCTATCATTTTACAAATCAATTAACTAGACTACTATACAAGTTTTATACGAATTTTGTTCCAGGATAGTACATATTTGATAACTTTATAAGTTGAAATATTATTCTTTTTTAATTATGTGGCCGGAATTTATATTATTACTGTTCATATATATTAATTGGTATTTTTTACATTAAAATTTTAAAACAAGATTATTTTATATTAAAATAATTTTATTGTACTATACGTAGGAAGCAATATAATATAATTTCCTCAAATCATTCTAGAGAAAAACTACTTATAAATCAAATAAAAAAGGAAATCATGTTCAAAAAGTTCACTGTTGGACGAAAAGGATGTGAGTTTTGAACAATGTCAGCCGGTGTGACGCCTTCACAAGGATTTAGAATTTTGTCTGCCGGTGCTTAGCCCCCTCCAAATTTTGGCAGACAACGTTTTTTGTCATCTAGGAAGTATGCAGTTTCTTGTGTGCTTCAAATAAATCGTCTTCAAATTGTCAACTTTTGGATTGAAAAAACGCGGATTTTGAATTTTGTCTGCCGGTGCTTAGCCCCCTCCAAATTTTGGCAGACAACATTTTTTGACATCTAGGAAGTATGCAGTTTCTTGTATGCTTCAAATAAATCGTCTTCAAATTGTCAACTTTTGGACTGAAAAACGCGGATTTTGAATTTTGTCTGCCGGTGCGACGCCCCCTCCAAATTTTGGCAGACAATGTTTTTTGTCATCTAGTGAGCATGCAGTTTCTTGTATGCTTGAAATAAATCGTCTTCAAATGGTCCACTTTTGGACTGAAAAAACGCGGATTTTGAATTTTGTCTGCCGGTGCGACCCCCCCTCCAAATTTTGGCAGACAACGTTTTTTGTCACCTAGGGAGTTTGCAGTTTCTTGTTTGCTTTAAATAAATCATCTTCAAATAATACCATATTTTGATATATGCTACCCCCTTTCGGAGGTCGCCATTTTGAAACGCCCCCGCTTTGAGTTGGCAGACAAGTGCAAATTGATTGCTGAGGGTGGACATTAAATGGCTGTATGTCTAAAAGTTTTCTTCAAATAAGTCATGAAATTTGGCCTCGGCTCTTGGACTATACGTATTTCAAGGGATCTGATTAAAATTTAATATATAGAATCTAATAGTAACTTTAACCAGCTGTTAGATAAAAAAAAAATTGATTTCACAACAGTACGGATTTTTTTTATCGTGGTGGCATGTTTATTTTAAAGGACTTGAATAAAACATTATTTTTAATATTCTACAGGGGCCCCATACACGGTCAATATTACTGACAGTACTGGAATGACGAAAATACTGATGGAATGAACCATTCAGTACGTCAGTATTTTCATTACACGATCACTATTACTGACAGTATTTTCTACTACTGTCAGTAAAATTGACCGTGTATAGGCCCCTTTATATTCAATTTAACTAGTTCTAAGGTGAAAAAAATTAATTTTAGGCAGGGCTAATAGTTTCGAGAGTTATAGCCAAAAGAGAACAATAAACGGGTTTTCGCATAGAGTAGGACTGACAGCAAGTTGCCCAATTCATAACTTCACGAAAAACTTCGGTCCGATTTCGGAGCTGTTTTTTTTATTTCGTAGCTACTGGTTCCAGCTATAATTAATAAATAAATACTTTCTTCGAAAAACGTTGTCGTGTTATAGGAAGATATCCGGTATTTTGGGGCATTTTTAGGTATGAAGCCGACTGCTACCGTGGAAGAAAATTTCATATTCGGATTCAGCACCTTAAAAAACATAACGATCATGTGAGAAGAAAAGTTCGGAAGTTTTTCTTGAAAATGGACTTTTGAATCCTTATTTTACTGGAATATATCAAGAAAAACGTTTAAGTATACTGAGATCCAGAAACCTTTTTTTTTCCATTTATTGATAGTTAAAACTGTACAAAATATATACATCAAGTAAATGTGTTGATAACGAGACAATAACATGTCAAAACTTGAAAAGAACTACTCATCAGTAGCACTTCAATAAAGAAGATCTCTAGCCCATCTTATTTTCAGACGCCTCTGACGATTATCGAGAAAAGAATGGGAAGCAAGTTGAGAGACTCGTGGATTTGAGTGGTTATAGAGCTTACTATGGAAGGATAGGTATCTCCTGTGGGCTATATCAGCAACATAAGGTACATTAAGATCTTTATGGATAATTTTATCTAAAAAGTAAGGAGCATTGAGGATTTTGGATTGTAAGGATTGGATACAAGATGAATTGGGTGGTTTAATGGAGCCCCAAAGCACAACTCCGTACGTACAAATAGGTCTAATCGCAGTCATGTATATGAGTCTTTTGTAATTAATTGGAAGGTTTGAACGTTTGTCCAGTAAATTTTGAAGTAATCTGTAACGACGGGCATTTTCTGGTCGTTTTATTCTTGTATGCGGATTCCAAGTTAGAAGTTTGTCCAAGTGGAGTCCTAGATAGCGGATCTGTTCAACAGGGATTAGTGGAATATATACATACAAGTATATGTGTTGATTACAATAATATGTCAAAACTTGAAAAGAACTACTCATCAGTAGCAGCTCAATAAAAATTCTACACTAGAAGGTCTCTAGACCATCTTATTTTCTTATGCCTCGGAGGGTTATCGGGAAAAGAATGGGAAGTAAATTGAGAGACCTGTGGATTTGTGTGGTTATGGAGTTTACTATGAAAGGATAGGTATCTGGTTTAGGATAAATAAGCAGGGACATAAGATGGATAAGTTTATTTATAAAGTAAGGAGCATTAAGGATTTTTTTGAAGGATTTTGGATTGTAAGGATTGGATACGGGATCCAGAAACTGAATTCAATTCTATTTGATGAATATCCATGCACAATTTAGTTGGAAAAAAGATAAGTGCTATGTCATGGTATGTATTAAGATATAAAGTGATATACAGCCTTCGCAATGTTGACCTATTATACATAAATAATAAAGAACTCCTCCAATCGCTGCCTTATTGTGCTGCCATGATATGCGATCCTAGACAGGAATCGATTTGTAGCGATGTGAGGAGGATGATGCAGACATCACAGAGGCAATAAAGCGACGGGCCCATCAGAAGGTCACAGACAGCTGACGGTGCATGAATTCTCAGTAGCTCATCCTCCGGCTATTAACCGGCCTCCTAAATCTATAAGTTTTCGTAGATTGCTTTGTAGCTATTGATGTTCAATCCAGATTCGAATCAATTAATTTCCTCGATTGAATATATTTAGTAATGAAAGTAAAATATTTCTCAAATAATGTAAATATCAATTCAAAGATAACCAGTAACTAATTTCCTTGTTGTCTAACATACGAAGTGTTACACATTCAATCAGAAACAAAAGAAATTCAATGACGAACAATTGAAGAGAGTTTATAGATGTTAGGGAAAAATTTATATGATTATTTAAAATTGAGAACGAACGATGACTGCTCATCTCCTCACAGCACAGTGGGCCGAATAGCACTTCTAACTGGAAAAAATTATTTTGTTCCTAATTTGTATCTTTTTTTAGTCATAGTGTTTGGGAAAATGTTTAAACATTTTAGTACAACGAATTTACGATATTTTGGGGAAAAAAACAATAGTTACTTTTGTACAAAAAAAAAAAAATAATAATTTTTTAAAACATGTAAAACATCCTATGTACTTCTAATTATTACTGTCAATAAATTAAGCCACGAATTATTAATCCGGACAAATAATCTCGACCTATCATTGTCAAAAAATTTTCAATGTAAGGATTTTTTCAATGTACTTCCATGTCCACTTTTTCAATGTAAGGTTTAAAACCTCAATTTTGCTATAAGCTTCTGAATGCAGATGATATTAAACAATACCACTTTTTGCGGTGAATTTGTGGGTAGATGAGACAGTTTTTACACGGGAAGGCATTTCTGCCTATTCACGTATATCATTGGTTTATATTTGTATTGCTTTCGAATAATGTGGAGGAGCAGCATGGTGTTGGAAAATCATATTTTGCCGAACTTCAGGTGGAATATCGTGATGAAGTTGTGGTAGGATGTTTTTTAACAGATTTTAGTAATTTCATCATTCAATCTGCAAACTATGATTTTCAACACTATTCGACAGCAATACAAATATGGATAAACCAACGATACTCCTCATGTATCGGTAGAAATGCCTTCCCCTGTAAAAACAGACCTATCTAGCCATAACTTCATCGCAAAAAGTGATATTCTTTATATCATCTGCATTCAGAAGCTAATAGCAAAATTGAGGTTTATGATCATTATCATTGAGTTTTAAACCTTACATTGAAAATCTAATAAAATAAATCCTAAATTATAGTAATAAATAAATAAATGTAATAACATAAGATCCTCTGATCTGGTGTCGCTTTATTGACGGTTTTCTTTTCTTTTCTGTTAAACAATATTTTTTTTCTTTTCTTTTTATTCCAATGAAGAGTTTATTATGTTTAAAATGCACATTTCCATTATGGGATTGTCATAATGTTTTATTTACACAAGTAACTGATTTGTATGCCAAATGAGAACACCATGTTTTTCTGTTTCAAAAGTGAATTTCTCCATGAAATTGATACAAAATCATTACGTTTAACATATCATTCGAAAGCTAATTAAATTTGCAAGTTTTTGTGAAATGACGTTTTGTGGATAGTTTTTTCAAAAACGGTGAGCGTTAAAGTAAATACGACATTGTGACTTCCCCAAATAAGATGAAGATCAAGCTGTTCTTTAGATACCAAGTTTGTAAAATTCAAGGTTACAGGTACTCAGTTATTATAGAAAATTTAATGCTAAATCTGAATATTTGGTAAAAACTTGAAAAATATTTAAACAAAGTGGAGATATTACAGCTTTTATAGAAAAAAACGTGGTTTCCTCAAAAAAGTCTTTGATTTATCGTACATCTGCAACGGATTGGAATAGAAAGGTAAGGTCTGCAGCATTTTGCTACATTTTTGATCTAGTTTCACCCAATTTTTTTTTTTTTTACACTAAGAGATACTCACCTTGTATAGGAACAGTTTGATAGCAGATTAAATTAGCTTTAATTTCGATTTGAAGCATATTTTTCCACCATTTTCGAAGTATCATCGAAAAACCCAAAAATGGGACGTTCTCCCCTCCCCCACTATTAGCTCACCCCCCAGCGGCTGGAACTTTTAGTATGTTTACCTTCTAACTATTCCTAACGAAGCTATGAAGTCAAAACTTTTCGCATATTCCATGCACTCTACAATATGTTTATTGACTGGACTACCAGTTCATCCTTTTTCCTTCACAACCCCACTCATCTGTAATAAATGAAATAAGATACAGCCAAAAGATCTCAGATCCTAATTACTTCTTCCTTTCAATAAATCAAGAATTTTATCACGAAATTTCATTCAATATGATGAAAAGCAACTATGAATAAAATAAATTATTCATAACTTATTAAATAAATAAAAAACTTTTTAAACATGGAGAGACCTATCATTTGTTAGTTTAAGGCTTAAAGTGCCACCTGCAATTCCTACACCATACTCTGGATACCGTCCGCCAGATGTCCGGAGGTAGAGCGCACAACTACCCCGTTATTAAAAATCCCCTCATAAAAATAATACTAGGGTTGACACGAGAAGCTCATAAAAAGGTGAAAAAAAAGCAATTCAGCGAGGAGAAAGCCGCGATCCTCGGAAGGTACGAGGTTTTATCTGGCGATCGCAGTCATACCTCGACGCGCGACCTGCGCATCTCGGATTCCGATCCCATCTAAATAATTCAACTATTCGAGAGGATCGCATTTCGTCCACTGGTCGGAATCCCAGCCGCGGTAAGGTGACGAAAGTCCTTGGATGGTATCCGTCACATTTCCACAATCCGAACCCAATTTCCTCGTTAACCTGCACGACCGTTAGGACGGCATTCGGCCCGTTGGCACATCCTATCACCTCCTGCAATTACCTCCATTCCTCCACTGATCAGTTTCCGAGACGATCGATTTATAAACACTGATTGTGAGCTTTGATAAAAATGTGATCTCTTTTTTCCGACTGCCTGCAGCGAGATTCCATTGGTCCATTACCCTCATTATCACATCCTCTCTCTAATATATATTCATGTAAATGCTGATCGGGAGAATCATCAAGAGATAATATTATTTTCTCCTTATGTACAGTTTAACGGTTTATAATGATAAAATTTACTACAATAATAATGATTAAACTGTATAGTCTTGAGCACCAGAAACGAGTTTGCCAAACTGTCATATACATTTTTTTTCCAACTATCACATCGAGTCCAGCGGGGATAAATAATTCATCTCTCCCTATGACTCTGGAGCGGAGGAAAATAAAAAAAAAAGACCACCTTATTTGCATGTCGAGGAGCAGATTAAATCAGCAAATGAGGCGAAGACGTGGCGTCTAAGGACCATTCTTTGACCAAAGGCTGGAGAAGGTAATTCGAAAATAAACGTTTATTGGGCCTGGTTATCGGAGGTAGACTTCTAAACTAGATCCCGCCGCTCGGAAGCACAGTAAATTACATAGTCGATGCCTACTTAACTCTATCCACGCCTCAAATTATCACCAAACCCGGCGCGCAACAATTAAGTAAACCAGGGACGGTAATTGAAGGAATCACGGGGCATAACTGTAGGGATTTGGTATCGGTAACAGTAGTCTATTTCTTCTTTGCGTCCTAAACTGCTCCCTGAGGAACCGTGAAACGAATTTCGAAGACGAAATAGACACCCGAAAGCGATCTGATTGAATATTGTATGGGTAAGGAATTGCTACTTTCTGTTT
The DNA here is from genome assembly GCA_003667255.2 of Euschistus heros. NCBI lineage: Eukaryota > Metazoa > Arthropoda > Insecta > Hemiptera > Pentatomidae > Euschistus > Euschistus heros. The sequence continues at coordinate 222,208 of RCWM02000583.1, forward strand.
TCTGAGTTAACACGCTAAAAAGTAAACAAAATATTATTTTTCTTTCAATAGCTAGTTTATAGATAACAACAAAGTTTTCCTACTGTTTAAAGATATACTTTGAATCGTAAAGCCTATTTACTATTAAATAAAATTATATTATTCATGTAGAGGATGTATGCCGGAACATGAATACTTAATATGAATTGTAAATCGTAAAAATGTAAATAAATTATTATTATCTATCTATGAACTATGATTAGCATCAAACCTTCAAAGCCTTGCTGGCGTGGATATTCCACGGAATTTAATCCAAATTTTATATATTGTATCTGATAGGAAATTTAAACATCTTTTATAATGAAAAAATACATTTTGGATCGGATAAATATTTTTGTTGTTATAGAAAAAAATGTTCATCAAAACAGTCCGCGGTATTTTATCGTGCTGGCATGGGTGTTTTAGGGAACTTGATGAAAATTTCATACTAAAAATCTGATATTAAATTTAACCGTCTTTCAGATGAAAAACGTTTCGAAGTTTGTTTTTTCATGGGTTGTGGCATGATGGGTCTTGGGTTCAGTACTTTTGATGTTCTGTTACTGGGCCAACGGTTGTGAAAGGATGAGGTTTGACTAGAATGCTCGCTCATAATAACTTATTATTATAGAATACTCTTAATAACTTTTTTTTATTTTTTTATTAGAATATTGTTGAAGTGAATCCTGAATGTCAGAAAATCGCATTATCTGTCCTACATGGATCAGAGGGAAAGAAAACCCATAGAGTATCCAAGAAAATACGGAAGAAAAAAAAAAAACCTTTACCACTACAACACATGAAGAGTCTTGGGTTCAATACATAGGGAAGGGTTTACTTTTACTGGGCCAACGGTTGTGAAAGGATGAGATTTCACCAGAATGCTCCCTCTTAATAACTTATTATCATAGAATATTCTTAATAACTTTTTTTTATTTTTTTATTAGAATATTGTTGAAGTGAATCCTGAATGTCAGAAAATCGCATTATCTGTCCTACATGGATCAGAGGGAAAGAAAACCCATAGAGTATCCAAGAAAATACGGAAGAAAAAAAAAAAAAAAACCTTTACCACTACAACACATGAAGAGTCTTGGGTTCAATACATAGGGAAGGGTTTACTTTTACTGGGCTAACGGTTGTGAAAGGAGGAGATTTGGCCAGAATATTCGCTCAACCAGCAGGTTTTTTCGCCAATTAAGGGTACCTACTTTAACTGGGCTCCCGACGTTCAAGCCAAAATAACAGAAAATTCATTTTTTGAAATCAGCCGGACTCGAACTCGGGCACAGGAGCGTGGTAGTCAAGCGCCTTACCCACTGAGCTGCCGTGCCTCCCTACGTTTCGAAATTGCAACAAAAAAATTACTTTTGTCTAATAGAAGCATTTTCGTGACTTTTTTTTTTTTCAATAGCTTTGTTAGTAAAGAATGGAGTTTTAATTGTTCATAAATAAATCTGTTAAAAGTATGTATTTGCCACTTTTATATAAAAAATAAATATTATTTAAATTGTATTTATTCGTAAGATTATTTGTTTTATATAATTCTATCATTAAATGCTTATAAGTATATCAGAGTCAAACCTGTTCATATCAATATCAACGGACAGGTTCCTCGGGCCATTTATTTTAATTACCGAGACCTTTAAAGTGAAAGCGAATTATAATGATTGTTAGATTGTTGTATTATAGGCCATGCGATGGAAATTTGGTGAGGACATTTACCAGCAGTTCGCCGAATTAATGCATTCTTGACCGAGTCAATAATTTAAAAAAAAAATTTAATTGAGATATGTAAGGCCGTGAACTCTCCACATTGCATACTTTTAAAGAAGTACAAACAAATGACATAAGATGAGGCAGAATGCGATTCATTACTCAGCTGTACCTGATTATAATATTCTTCAGTCATTTGTCTTAAAACAACTATCTCACGTAACTGACTCTGTCCAAAAATCTATTTATGCAGATCTAATTTATGACACTGGCATTGAAAATACGAGACGAATGTCAATTAGTCTTTTGTTTATTTTCTGCTGAGGGCAGAACCTTCGTTTCTAATGGGGTGTATAAAAAAAAAAAATTACCGTTTCTTAAACAAATATTTGTATTATTATTTCTTTGATATAAAATACAATTAACACTCAAAGAATAATCTATTGTTATCTACCGTCATTACCCATCTACTAGCCAATCGCTCGATGCCACGCTGATACCATTCCTTGGGATGGCTTTCAAAGAACTCTTGGACAGCATTCTCAACTTCCGCAAAATTTTCAATTTTTTTCCCTTGATGAAAATGGGCCATGGATCGAAACAAGTATTAATCCGTAGGTTCGAGGTCAGGACTATGAGGTGGATGAGGCAGGAGTTCAAACCCATGAAGCTCTGTACAGTTTTCTGCTGATTGTTGCGGAGTAAGTTCGTGAGGGACCAGACTACAAGTCTTTTTCACCTTCCCCATAGAGAGAAGCTGGCGACTAACAGTATCTTTCGACACACCACATTCCCTGGCAAGTTCGCGAGTACTTGTGGACGGATTTGACTCAACAGCCCTTCTACCTTTCCAACGTCGTATCTCCACTTCTAAATTTTTCAAACCAACGCCGCGCAGTGCGCTCTTCAAGCACACATTCCCCTGCATATTTAATAATTTCACGAGTTGCTTCAGCGGATGTGAAACTTTTTTTTCCAGTAATGTCTTAAAATTACGAGAATTTCGTAGGACAATGTCATTTTTCTTCTTTGAAATAAATAACTGAACTAAGGCTTTTTTAGAAGAAGTCCAGTGTTAAAAACAAGCTTAGAGAATGCTCTAAAGGGAGTATTAAGTATTGGTAAATAATAAATAGCATTCAGATATTTACTGACTTTTGAACTCTGGAATTTGATAAAACGGTCATTTTTTTTTTTTTTTTTTTTTTTATATGCCTTATTATCTAAGAAACTTTAGTTCGGAAGTAGAATAGATGCAGTGGTTTTTCTCATCGGCGTTGTAGACTTATTTTGTGCCCAACTCTTGAATTTTAAGTGCAAATTTATCTTTGGAAAAGATAAATAATGAAGTTTAACAGATGGATGATATGATGGCAGTTTTTTTTCCTGTAATAACCATAAATCTTATTCCAATAAAACATTTAAATTTATCTAGCTATCCATAACTAGCATCAAAATTGTACTTTCTAATTAGTAAATTGTAAAACAATTTTACTTTTTCTATCAAAATGCATTGCAATACGTTTTCGTTATAAATCGCTCAAGGAATAATTCAATGTAACCGTTTAGGATTTGACAGCAGGGGGAGGACTGGTGTAGGTTTTTTGATCTTTTTGAAACATTTTCTGAAGCGAACATGATCAGTTTTGAAAGAATAGTCCTCAATTGCATTCATTCTTCTATACTATCATGCGTAAATCAACTGATTTTTTTTTGTTTTTTATAGACCTTTTGAAGGCCTGTAAGGCAGCACGAAACGTCGGCACACAAAGATTTTTTCCAAACTAGACGTTTTTTTTTTTAACCCTCCTACAGTGGAAACTCGTTATTTCGTCACTCGATAATTCGTCTTATTCTGTAATTCGTCCGTGTTTTTTTTTCTTTCTTTTTTTTTTTTTTTTTTTTTTTTTTTAAATTGGCAACTATAAATTAAAAAAATTAAATACGGCATGTAATTCATTTTTCCCCTTGCTACTCAATTAATCTTTAAACCGCCTCGATAAATTAATTAATTAGAAGATGTTATTAAATGGATATTGGTAACTTACGTGAAGAAAGCTCATTACCTAGGACCTGTACATAACATATTTTAAACTGATGTGGGAGGAACAAAGTGTTATAATCCTCTTGTTACAAGCGATAGTTCCATGATGGAATAATGACCCATATAAGTTTTCTGCACTTATTGAACTGTTGAAGTCTTATAAGACCAAACCACTGATCCTCCAGAAGGTGAAGGAAAAAACTGTGTTACCTTTGCGGAGATACAAGAAGGCAGTGGTGGCTCTGAGGTCAGAGTTGATGGATGATGCCTCAATCTCAACATGGTCCCGCTGCCAACACCTCCTCCCATCCAACGATTATTTTTCTTTATATCAGATCCTATAGGCACATTTGATGTTTTCCGTGTCAAATTAAAAATAAAAATCCCTAGGATTAATCTTGTCCATCTGGCAGCCATTGAATAAGCAAATAAAAAATGATTACTTAATTTTTCAAGAGCCATCATTTGTCAATTAAAAGATAAAAATTAGCAAATGCACTCAGGCGAGGAGAAATTTTTTTCTTGTAAATAATTTTTCAAACAAGCGAAATATAAACTTTTTTTTTTTTTTTAATTTTATAAATAGATATATGAAATGTAAAATTAATGAGAGAAACGTTTATATGAAATCATCAATCATTTCATTCTATTATTAATCAAAAATATCACCCAAGGAATTTCCATCGAATTCAGACAAGTAGTTAGGTGAAAAACCTTCCAGAAGGTGAATGTTAATTACCTTTAATTTATTTTTTTAATTAAGATTTTTGATCGACTTTTTAAAAACGATCTGATACGTATTTTTCGTTATCATCATACGCTTGATGAAAGCATATTGAGAGAGAGAGTAAAATTGAGTTTCTAGTAAAATATATAAAATTTGAACAACAATTTAATAAAACAAAAACTACAGAGGGAAACACATTTAAAAAATAAACATTTTTAAAGCATATTGTTCTGAGTAAAAGTTATTGTGTTATCATCTCCTAAGTTCATGAAAAGAAAAAAATAATCGTAACAGGAAAATATTTACCGAGGCTTAAGCCCCAAAGGAAAGTAAGTTCCAACGTTCAATATTGTTATTATTTTAAATTAAATTTATTGTTTCTATAACTAGAGAGAGAGAGAGAGAGAGAGAGAGAGAGAGAGAGAGAGAGAGAGAGAGAGAGAGAGAGAGAGAGAGAGAGAGAGAGAGAGAGAGAGAGAGAGAGAGAGAGAGAGAGAGAGAGAGAGAGAGAGGGAGGGAGGAGAGAGAGAGGGGAGAGAGAGAGAGAGAGAGAGAGAGAGAGAGAGAGAGAGAGAGAGAGAGAGAGAGAGAGAGAGAGAGAGAGAGAGAGAGAGAGAGAGAGAGAGAGAGAGAGAGAGAGAGAGAGAGAGAGAGAGAGAGAGAGAGAGAGAGAGAGAGAGAGAGAGAGAGAGAGAGAGAGAGAGAGAGAGAGAGAGAGAGAAATATGTTTTCCCAATCAGAGAGAAATTTTATATATATATCTGTAATCTCTACTAACCATAATCTTCCCTTTCAAAAGATCACTTAAGGATTTTCTATGAATTTTGCAATGAGTCCATAGTGCACAAGGAGCTAGCCACTTTTCAATCTACTAAATGTAGATTTTTGATTATTCCAAAAATATGTTTTGGAACGTTCGCGCTCCATTGCATTAGTCTTACAAACTACTGACGAAAGGTATAAATATACAAAGAATGAAAGAAATATGTAACCAATCAAAATAATAAGTCAATCTAATTATAATTAATAGTTTCAAAAATTAATTAACAACAAAATTATCGAAGACATTAATTATAGATCCTTTGGTATTTCCCTACCCAAAAGCTACAGGTGAGGTCCAATCAATATACCAGCAATTAAATAAGAGATACCGTATCAATTTGTTAGCCCGTTTCGACAGAGGCCGTCCACTCGGACAGAGCCGGACAAATGTGGAAAATATATAGATAGGCTTCTACTTTAGATATATTTCAACTTAAAAGACATTCCCTACGGTTGATTTATTAACATATTATAATCTTTATAATGTCTTCAAGACGGAGCTCTTTCCCGGCGCGACAAAAAGACAGAAGTCCGGGAGCCGAGATTAAGGTTTTAATTGGCCGCGTTCAATTAGTTAATTGATTTGTCAGCTAATTCCATTAAGAGTGGAAAATAAGAGCGAGCTATCGGAAGTATCGAAGGCTGCATTAACATCTATATCTACTGATTGAGTTCTCTCCGGCCGGCCCCTAATGTATTCCAGCGTCGATATACTGCTCACTGATAGCCGCCTGGAATAGTTCCAGAAAAGGATCAAAGTGAGATTTTTTTTTTTTATAAACACAAGGTCGGTAAGATAATTTCGAAACAATTTTTAATTTAGCTTCGATACGAGAAAGCTACCAACAGCATGTGGTTGTTAAAAAATAATATATATATATATATATATATATATATATATATATATATATATATATATATATATATATATATATTAGTATCCTCCCTCATATTCCCTCAATTTGATTATGGATGTGTGATTTATGGTGGACTCTCGATGGTTCTTGAAGATAGACTAAAGCGTATTATAACCTGTTTCATAAGATTTGTTTTTGGAACCTCGAGACGCTCTCATGTGTCCCATCTTTACACCGAGTTAAATTGGCTCTCGCCTTCCTTCCGTAGAGATTACTTCCTTGGGTCATTCCTCTTCCAAGTTATTAACACACAGTACCCTCCGTCTATTCACAGTATCCTACATTTCAAGTCCTCAATCCAATCATTGCATACAAGGTCCCGTCTCTCCGATCTCTACACCCCATCCTACAGAACTACTGCTTTCCAACGTTCCTTTCTTGCCCGCTCCGCTATTCTTTGGAATTCTCTTCCTCCTTCTATTCGTAATGCATCCTCCCTGGGAACTTTTAAAACACTCCTCTTCCACCACCTTTCCTCCCTTCAGTCGGATGCTATCTAATTATATAGATGCTTTAATAAATTTCGCCCAAGGATATCAGATATAAAAGTTTAGCCTGTTTAAACAATCTTCATATGATAATTTTTTGTCTATCATTGAAATAATCTTCATTTTTATTCTTTTTTTATCATTTTATTTTCTTCATCCGTTATTAGATTCAACATCAGAAATATATTGTTTAATCAATTTCTTATATAATATTTCTTCTTTTACTGATAGTAAATGTAGTTTATGTATGTATGTGGCGTGTATGTGTTTATATATGCGTATAGATTTTTGTTTCATTTTATTACTTATTTTATTGTAAAATTGTATTTACTTTAATTATTTTATTTTATTATCTAATTTATCATCTCTAGGCCAGATATAACTTAAGTTCTGACATGTAACTATTATTCTTAAGGGACTTTGTCCCAGAATAAAATTTGTTTTTCTATTCTATTCTATTCTATTCTATATATATCTTAATATATATAAATTACGTGTCGCCGCCTAGGGGCCGGCTAACACCTAAACTACTGCACCAATTTTAATCAAATTTGCATACCGTGTGCAGTTTGATCCAACAAAAAAGATAGGATACCTTATATCTTAATTTATAGTCGCAATATTATTTGTATATTATCTGTAAGCCACAATTATCTATCAGCTCTATACGATTCTAACATATGGCGGTATAAGGTTATACTATTATATAAAAGGACAAGCAATTTTTCGTTTGTGTTCACTAACCGCCAAAAACTACTGAACCAATCTCTACCAAATTTTGACTACATCATCTTTATAGGATGGTTTAGCAATAGTAAAATCTAATGATTTTCAACTAATTCTTTATTAAAAAATGAATAAAAAGTGGATAACAATGAAGTTCAAAAATGGCGGCAATTGCCATCTACATGAAAGGTTAAAAGGTACAGTGTTACATAGAGGTGAACATTGATAATAAAATTTACTTATTTTCAATTAAATTGTTATAAAAACAGTTAGATGGAGTGAAATATAACAAATTTTAACTACATCATGTTCATAGTTCTAGGTTTAGCAACAATAAAAATTTAAATGTACAATGTTGAGTGTTAGAAACGGGTTTTGCCACACTATCACATACGTTTATGGTTAGAAATTAAAATCCAACCAGATCAAATCAATAAAATGATTTCTGTCGAATGAAAATTATTAAAAAATAAAATGCCGATCCTCAGCTGTTTAATATTGTATGTAAAAATATGAACTTTGAACCTTTAGCTGTAAGCTCTGATAATGCAGTTTCTTAATAGTCTCTGTCCATCTGGATTACCAACTCATATATTAAAACTGAAAATTGGATGTCTAATTATGCTTTATGTTATCTTCAAATACCTAATCAATCTAAATTTAACCAAGTTAATAATGGCTGCTATGCGTGAAAATATCTTCAAAGATATAACTTTCAATTGTTCACTTTAATACAAGATTTTATCGCTAAACAAAAAATCAATTATTAGTTAAAATTATCTAAGATCTTCACTTATGAGAGAGGGCGAAGCCTGGACGGGGGATGATGAAGTTATATATATAAGGACAAGCCATTTCCGTTCGTGATCACTAATCGCGAAAACTATAGAACTATTCTGTACCAAATATAACTACATCATCTTCATAGTTCAAGGAAGGTTTAGCAATAAAAAAATTTATATATTTTCTATTAAATTACTGTTTAAAAAGCGATAAATATGTGGTGTGTAGTAAAGCGAGTGCCATTCAAGAGAGGTTACAATGATCCGGTGTTAAATATAGCTAGAAATTGATAATAAAATTACTAAATTAAATTAATTTGTGATCCAAAAAGCTATAAATATGTGGTGTGACGTGTGGATTCCAGTGAAATTTAAAAATCGAATATGTGGCAAGCGACAATAGCGCTTTAGTAAAACTAATGAACCTATCTGAACCAAATTTTAACTACATCATCTTCATAGTTCTTAGAAGATTTACAATAGGAAAATTTACTACAATAATAATTTATACTATTCTATAAAAGGACAAGCCATTTTTCGTTTTTGATCACTAACCGCGAATATTACTGAACCAATCTGTACTAAATATTAACTACATCATCTTCATAGTTTTAAGACGGTTTAGCAATATTAAAATCTACTGATTTTTAATTTATATTTTATTTAAAAAAGTTAATATGTGGACAACAGTGAAGTTTGACAATTGACCGATAGGTGGCGAGTGCCATTCTACACGAGAGGTTACAAAACAGCTTAAAATTGATGATAAAATTTGCTTATTAAACGATCAAAAAAATTATTAAATAAAAAATATTTAAATATGGTGTGCGATTTGTGGATTCCAGTGAAGCTTGAAAATTGACCGATTGTGTATAGCGCCATTCCACAATAGAGTTAATAATGGTAGACTGAACCTATCTGTACTGACATCTAAATAATTAATTTTTATAATTCTAGGAAGGTTTTGCAATGGTAAAATTTACAATAACTAACATTGAAATGTATAAAGTTGAGAGGCAGGACCGAGGTTTGCCTCACTGTCATATACTTTTATAGTTCGAAATCAACATCCAACCAGATGAAACTAATAAAGTTATTTCTGCCGAATACAAATTATTACTAAATCAAAATGTCGATCTTTTGCTTTTTTATATCGTGTGTAAAAATATGATCCACGGGCATTTTGTCGTTAGCACTGATAATGCAGTTTATTTTCCGCAAGAGTTTATTAATAGTCTTTATCCATCTTTCATACATTAAATTCATACATTAAAATTAAAAATTTTATGTCTAATGGTGCTTTTACGTAATCTTCAACCACCTAATCAGTGCAATTATAACTAGATTAATAATTACTGCTATGCGTGAAAAAATCATTGAAGAAATAATGCTCAACCACATGCTAAAATACAAGAATCTTATCGATAAACAAATAAAACGTTAATTTTTAGTTGAAATTATCTTCACTTATGAGGGCGGGCGAAGCCGCGACGGGGAAGCTAGTATATATATATAAAGAAAAAAACAACGGAGCTGCTAAACACCTTTACAAAAGAAGAGTTTTCTGGGGCCTTTGATCAGTGGAAACACCGGTGGGAAAAGTGTGTAGCTTCCCAAGGGGAGTACTTCGAAGGAGACAAATTTGAATAACCTGTCTGTTGTATGAATAAATGTATAAAAATTCAGTCCTGGAACTTTTTGATCACACCTCATATCTTCTATTAAATCATAGCTAAAAAGCGATAAATATGTGGTCTGTAGTGAAGTTTGTAAATTGACCGATAGGTGGCGAGTGGCATTCAAGAGAGGTTATAAAGGTACAGTGTTATATTGAGTTAAAATTGATAATAAAATTTGTTAAAATTAAATTTTTTGTTACCAAAAAAACTATAAATATAAAGCGTCACGTGTGGATCTTTAAGAGATGTTTAAAAATCGAGCAATATTTGGTTAGCGCCATTCTAGAACAAAGTTTGCAATGGTAAAACTATTGAACCCATCTGTACCAAATTTTAACTTCATCATCTTTATAGTTATAGGAAAGTTTAAAATAGTAAAGTTTACTAAAATAATAATTTAAATATTAAGTGTTGAGTGGTAAAGGTTAACCCCACTGTCATTAACCTTTATAGTTATAAAGTAAAATAAAATCAGATGAAATCTATAAAATTATTTCTACCGCACTAAAAATTATTGTCTTATCAATATCAACCATCAATATCAATATCGATTTCTTAATTTTTTATATTGTGTGTAAAAACTGGGAGGCCTAAAAGTTAGTTTTTGCTAGAGGTTTTTAGAAGGTAGGAATTTCAATTATTTGAAATGTATTCTGATGTTTCAGGTTTATTAAATAAATCATACCATTGATTGTGTAAAGGAGCAGCAATTTTACCGAAAAATCTATACAATACAAGATTTATATCAACAAAAAAATTAAACTTCAAATATTAGTTAAACCTACTTAAGTTCATTCCTTATAAGAGCGGGCAAATCTGCGACGGGGATGCTAGTAATTACATAATTATGCATTAAAAATCTATTACCAACAACAGTGGTATCGATAGATTCCTAGGAATCGACTTTGAACCATCGATTCTCGATATCGATTCATTCCTCAAGAATCAGTGGAATCTAGATTCGACACACCCCAAATTCGTAAAGACAAGATGAAATGAAGTCTTCAAGTGATTCTTTATAAACAAAGAAAAGAGGTCTCGTTAAGCAGTTGCCTCAGAACCTCAACTAACAGCGAGGGTGCAGTTATCGCATTCCGTAGTTAAGATGGTAACAAGTTATCCCGGTCCACCTGTTCCGGTTATTTTATTTATTTCGGCTCCTGTAACGGTTATTCCGCTGTTAATGACGTAGCCTCCTCGTTAGTGACCGCTATTAAGGCACTATGTCTTTGGCCAAACCAGATTCCGGCTAATCGAGCAAGTGAACTTTGGTCTTTGATTAGCCATTGCTGCTCCACAATTTCCCAACCGACATTCTTTTTTTCTTTTCTTTTTTTTTAATGTAAAGAAAGAATGTTGTTATGACAATCCTTATAAATTCGCTGTATGAATAATACGAATAAAAATATTTTTCACTTCCCACAGAATGATTCTATTATTGTAAGTACATTGCTATTATTAAAACATGAGCGGGGAATTTTAGTAATTAGTTGATTGGTTTTTGCATAACGCCTAGCAGTAAGAACAGTCTCAAATTTTGTAATATGTTAATACTTCAAGCCTTGAAGAATGAGTTAACAACGAATGAATATCCTTCCGCCATCTTAAAAACAGTTAAATCGTTAAATATTTCAAAAAGGTGTTCTCTTGAGGACAAAAATGGCGGAAGTTATCCTTCGGATAACTTAAAAAACCGTTAAAAACATATTATCCTTAAGATAGGAAAAAAACTAATAAATTCCGCCATCTTAAAACAGCATTCATAAGGACGAAAATTAATTCTAATTGTGGAAGGAGAGAGTGGCCAAGGATGTCCTTTGACCTCAAAAAATCGTCAGATCCTGGCAGATCTGTAAAACAGTGTCCTTATAGCAGGGACATAGCCAATGGTAATAGTATGGGCTTATTTACAATTAAAAAAATAAATAAATAAATATAAAAATCCTCTAAAAATATAAGATATTAATATTTAAAAAAATAAATAAAAATTAAAAAAATTAATAATTAAATAAATCGTGAAATACAAATATAAACAATAGTAATAATAAAGGAGCAGAAAAAAAATTAAATTAATTAATAAGCACAGTCACATTATATATACAATTTACACAAACATCCCAGGAAAACCCAGACCAGGTTTGTCCCCCAACTTATGGGAGGGCAAGCCAGGCCCCCAGTAATCCCAGCGCTCTTCTCTCAACCGCATTACCAGTGTAAAATCTAGTGGAAGCTGAGAGGGAGCGCCACAGTCGCTCAGAACTTGAGTAGAGAAGCTGGCCATTGCCAGAACTCCAATACTATATGATTGTCTAACTTTTGCTTCAAGTGCCAGAAACTTATATACGAAATTAAAACAAATTTAATGCTCTACAAATTTAATTTTGACATTTGTTTCTGAGAAACAATTGTGGAAGGCACTAAAATAAATGTTTGACAAAAAGTGAAGTAAAAATTATTTTTAAACGGAAGTTATCTATTCTCAATAACGTATATATCGAAAACCGTAGAAGTTCGAGAAATATGTATATAATCAATTATATAGAAAATTTAATCAGCATTAGTTTTGATCTGAAACATATTTTTCTAGAGTCCACTGTTTTCGAGATATAATCTATAACCAAAAAATGGGACCTTCTCTCCTCCCCACCGTTAGCACCCCCCCCCCCCCAGGGACATGGACTTTTAGTGTCTTTACCTTCTAACTACTCCTAACGAAGCTGTGAAGTTAAAAAATTTCGCATATTCCATGCACTCTATAATATGTTCATTGACTGGACTAAAATCCATGTCAACAGAAATTTATATCTTGCCGAAGAAGTAAGAATCACTTTGGTCGAACCTTACTAATTTCCTGGATGACCGTAGTGGATGACGAAGGTGGGGGAGGGAGAGGGGTCTCACGACCTCATGAAGAGATAATGCCACGCTCTTTGTCGTCCCTTCAGACCTCTACAGCTGTAGAGCACTGTCAGCGGCCCGTTCCCTTTGTGTTCTCCGCTCCATGTCCGAGATATCTGTTACTCTTTCCTTTCAATGGGCCGATTACTCTTTGAACTGGGATCATATCAATTATGATATCCGAGTTATTTGATCAGCATCGCGTCCCACATTTCGAATAAGTAGGGCAGTCAAGTTGACGAGACCATGCCCTCAAGAAAGAATTTCTGAAAATATTAGCTTGTTAATTTTGTATAGTTTTAAATTTCAGGCTCCTTTTAATAGTTAATTTTCGGTAACCACTTACTGTCTTATCGGCGTGCATTCTAGCAGTAGCCATTCGAAATTAGAACTCAATTTTCCATTTATCACCATTACTAACCTAGCCCTGATGATTTCCCACCTTTTATTGCAACCTTTAGAGGTTATGTTTCTGTTATCCTCCTTCCCCCATCATACCTACCTAAGTTGGAGATGTGTGTACTTTAAATTTACAGCCCTTATTATCGAATCCTAAAGATTCAAATTATAAAAAGAAAAATTCGATGGAAGATGCTTTGGAATATTAAATGAATATACTGTACACTTATAAAACTATCACCAGTGGCCAGAAATCATAATGTGACGAGATTATCCTGAACCTATATAGCCTTTCGGAATTAAGTGTATTTTCTTTGAACAGTTAAAGAAATGTTAAAAAGATTTTCGAAGTTTGAGGAAGACATTCGCAAGATTTTTCTGTAATGCCCACTTCATTCTTGAGACCCTTAATTCTTGAGACTCAACAGTAAGTTATTTCAAAACTTCTCTTAATAAAATTTCGCTCGCCATAAACGTGGAGTTTTTCTATAATCCTTAAACAAGTAATTAATAATAATTTAGGTTGCCCTTGGCAACTTACTCGGGCAACATGTTCCTTCAACGTTTACTTGAACACTTGCGGAGCGGTGGTGTTCGCAAACCTTGTCCCCATAGACAGTGTTACAGGAGCGTGGAGCGCTGGAGGTTCGCGAACATTGTGGATATATACTACAGATAGTAGGTGGGGGCAAAGACCCGTACGGAGCAAAGACACGCAGAGGGTTTTAAGAGGGAAATCAGTTAGTTGTTATGTCAGAAGAGTAGGCAGCAGCTTCGTCTTAATAGTCCTCAATTGCACACCAAAACTCATGTAATGGGGTAAAATAAAAAAATGGGGTAAGTTTTTTTCTGTTTTGATGTAATATATTTTCTTGTTCGAAGTCAATTATTCCAAATATGGTTTAAGCTATTTCCAAAGTCAACTTACAGTGATGAGCCTCATGGTTGAGCTTCACTTTCCTGTTTCAAAACCTCTCTCGTCAGTTGTTTACATTGTTGGGAAAACCGCCATTTTGGAAAGGTGAAAATGGGGCAAAGCCACGCAATGTTAAAGGGGCAAGTCCCCGCACTCATAAAAGTCTACTGAATACTTTCAAATTTCCAGAATCGAATGAGGACACTTTTTTGAAAATAAGAATTTTGTGATGATAGAAAGAGATAGCCATAGGTTTCACATAATGACTAGTCCGAGTTCAACAATTACTGATATTTACTTAATATTCTATTTACAACTCTATTTTTGGTGCTGTATTAAAAAATAAAAAAAATTTGTACCGTTATTTCGTAAAATATAGTTGACTTGAGAAGCTCATTGAAGTGTTTTGTTGTATTGTTCCCCAAAACCTAAAATCAGGGCAAAACCAGGCAAATTTTTTTTCAACATATACTTGAATTGCCAGTATCATGGGCATTTAGCTAACACCAGATCGAAGTAACTCATTCTTAAACCGAGTAAAATCAGTTTTCCCCTTCCCTCAAGAAATGAAAAACCGAAAAATACGGGTGTTTGCCCCCACCTACCCTATATATATACGAATATATTCGTATTCATATTCATAGAAAATAGTATATACAGTGTGTCCCGAATTTAAATGGCAAAACTTCAGGAACTTATAGGGGACCGAAAAACTAAGACAAAAAGTCCTTCAGAGATTTGCTCGTTTTTGCTTAGTTTTAGAGAAAATCGCAGTAGTGATTATCACCTTTCAAAGTTCGGCATGCCAGGCAGTGAGATATGTAAACACTTAATGTTATCCTTTACATTCTTTTATCTGTTTACATTTTGGCTTCCTTCTAGGATTATAATTCCTAAATCAGTCTTCAGTCTGTTACTCAGATATTTTTTTGTGAATAGCATCAGCCACAATGCCGCATACATATTCTAATGTTGAATACGCTGATATGATTTTTGTGTATGGTTTCTGTAACGGTAAGCTTTAGAAGCGGTGCAGGAGTATGCGCGCCGATTTCCAAATAGGAGAGTGCCTAATCGACGAGTCTTTTAGTTAACGTTTAATAGACTTCGAGAGACTGGGTCATTCTTAATACGTAATGAAGGCGACCAATTCCAGGCAGCAATAAGAGCAGATTATCGGAGAAGAAATTGTGTCCAACTCCACACCGATAACAATTCTGAGACTAGCATCCGAAGAGCACCTGCTGCATTAGCAATATCGCGGCAAGCAATATGGCGAACTTTGAAAGGTGATAATCGCTACACATACCATCTTCAAAAAGTTCAGAATTTATTATCTCAAGATTATGTCAAGAGATTGAATTTTAGTAACTGGTTTCTTGACAAAATTCGCGATGATAATTTATTTCCATTAAAAATTATATGGACCGATGAAGCTACATTTACAAGAGAAGGAATTGTTAATCGAAGAAATTATCATGTATGGGCTCTTGAAAATCCCAGAGCTATTAGAGAGAATAGGTTTCAGCATGAATTTGCTATTAACGGTTGGCTTGGAATTTGGAACGGATTACTGGTGGGACCATATTTTTTACCTGGAAGATTGAATGGTATCACATTTTAGCTGTAATTTATCACGTGAGCGCTAGATGTAATGCTTGCATTGGTGCAAGAGGACAACATCTTGAGCAATATTTACATAAAAAAGAACATAACATAAATATAAATGTAAATAAATAAGTATAAAAATGAAAACTTGTTTTGTTTCTTTTTTTGCGATTTTCTCTAAAACTAAGCAAAAACGAGCAAATCTCTAAAAGACTTTTTGTCTTAGTTTTTTGGTCCCCTATAAGTTCCTGAAGTTTTGCCATTTGAATTCGGGACACCATGTATATAGAAAAACGCTATTACACAGATAATAGTATTCTCCTCTGGGTACGACAACGCGGAATTACACTACGAAGATCCACAGACGAAGAGAGAGGACAAAGATTGGTGATGAAGATCACGTGCGAAGAAGAGCTATAGTACGCGCAGAGGGGCCGTAAAAACACGCCCCGTGGGAACATCCCTTCTGTAGCTGCAATTAAACCCAAGCATTAACATAACTTCCGATCACACTCCTTTAATATCCGGTTTGCAGCGCTAGCGACCAAATATGGAGAACAACACCATCTCGAGGGCTCGCTCATTTCAACTGAGAGCTGAGAAAAACTCTAGCGCTAATCTCTGTAGGCAACAGGTCTTTTTTATTTATGCATTATTATATGTTTTTAATTCAATGCCCATACACTATGAATTTCTAAAACATGATGAAAACTTTTTATGGACTAGATTCTAAAATATCACAATGAAATCCATCTATACCTTAGGTTTATCCATAATCTGTACTATTATACTAGCTTCGCCCGCTCTCATAAGCTTAAATAATTTGTCTTTCATGATCGTTTCTAAAAAAAAATGTCAAAATCAAAGTTGTAGAGCATTAATTTTTTTTTAATTTCATTTATACTTTTATAGCACTCGAAGCAAATGTTTGACAAAAAGTGAGGTACAAGTTATTTTTGTTTTGAAAATTATCGAATTTTTATATATATATATATATATATATCGGAAACCGTTGAAAGTTTGACAAATATTTACAGAAACAATTTTATACGAAATTTCATTAGATTTAATTTTTATTTGAAACATATTTTTCTAGAGTCCACCGTTTCGAGATATAATTGAAAACCCGCAAAATGGGACCTTCTCCCCTCCCCTTCATCTCCCAGGGAGGAGTTTTGGTATGTTTACCTTCTAACTATTCCTAACGAAGCTATGAAGTCAAAAATAATCGCATACCAGGTATGCAAGTTTAAAATGTCGTTTTAATTCCAATAGAATGCGCTCTTAGCCTATTGAAGGATTTGCTTATCTCTAAACGCTATTTTGTTTGTTAGTCATTTGTTTACAAAAGTCAGTTGTTTTTAAGTCGTTTACGTGGACGTATCATACCTTTCTTTGGTGTTAAAAATGTCTAATTTTAAGCCAAATAAAGAGCATTTGCGGCATGTCATGATTTTCTTATTTAATCAAAAGAAAAAGGCATCTGAATGTCATCGAATTCTTGTTGAGACTTATGGCGATGTTGCTCCAACCGTCAGGACATGTGAACGTTGGTTTCAAAGTTTCAAACGTGGTGATTTTGATGTTACTGATCAAAAACGAGAAAATCGACCAAAAAAGTTTGAGGACTTCGAATTGCAATCTTTATTAGACGAAGACAATACCCAAACCCAACAAATGATGGCAGAACAGTTGAATGTCACTAGGCAAGCCATTTCCGATCGCCTGAGAGCTATGGGAAAGATTCAAAAGGTTGGAAAATGGGTTCCACATGAATTGGACGAACGACAGATGGAAAACGAAAAACTGTGTGCGAAATGCTGCTTTTACGCCACGAAAGAAAGGGTTTTTTGCATCGAGTTGTAACTGGCGATGAAAAATGGATTTATTTTCAGAATCCCAAACGAAAAAAATCATGGGTAACGCCAGGACAACCATCCACATCGAGTGCAAGATCGGATCGTTTTGGGAAGAAGACAATGCTGTGTGTGTGGTGGGATCAGAAGGGAGTAGTCTACTACGAGGTTCTCAAACCCGGCGAAACAGTCAATACCGAGCGCTACCGACAACAAATGATCAATTTGAGTCACGCATTGATCGAAAAAAAACGCCCAGAATGGGCTCACAGGCACGCCAAAGTCATTCTTCAGCA
Organism: Euschistus heros; assembly: GCA_003667255.2. NCBI lineage: Eukaryota > Metazoa > Arthropoda > Insecta > Hemiptera > Pentatomidae > Euschistus > Euschistus heros. The sequence goes on from RCWM02000583.1 coordinate 240,100, forward strand.
TGATAACGCTCCTGCACATTCAGCCAGATTGACTAAGGAAACGATTTCTTCGCTTGGTTGGGAACTCCTACCCCACCCGCCGTATTCACCTGACCTGGCGCCTTCTGATTATCACCTCTTCTCATCGATGGGACACTCATTGGCGGAGCAACACTTCAACAATTTCGAAAACGTACGAAAATGGCTCGATGAATGGATTTCAAATAAAGATGAAGCATTCTTTTGGAATGGTATCCATATATTGCCCGAGAGATGGACAAAATGTGTAGAAAGCGAGGGTCAGTACTTTGAATAAAATATATTATACTTTTTTTTAAATTACTGTGTATATATTTTAAGAAATAAACGACATTTTAAACTTGCATACCTGGTATTTCATGCCCTCTACAATATGTTCATTGACTGGACTACTCAGGAAGGTGTGCTGTCAAAATGGTGGCCAAAAAACTGGTATTTTTCTAATATTTAACCATGTGGGTTAGGAAAAATGTTATCATTAACCTTTTTTAAAGTAGATTAAATCTGCTAAAAAAGTAGACCCATTCCGATTTTGTAAGTCAAATGGTTACGTAGATATGGCCCTTCAAATGTCATAGTTTTTTTTGTTTTTTGTTTTTTTTTAGTTAAAAGTTAAAAGTTTAGATTTTCTTCACGTTTCAAGTTAAATACGGGCAAAATGGCCAATAATACATAATAATTTATCGTAATGAATGTTAAAGAAAATAATAGGAGGTTGATAAAAAAAAATATTCAGCAATGGTACAGGAAAATTAGCATCCAACCTTGAACTCCAAACCTTTGTCTTGATAAAAAAAAAATTCGAACACTTACAGTTAAAGAGTTGGTGAAAATCCGAAAAACTTTCAAATCAGGATTTGGACTCACAATAATGTTCCGGAACACATATTTAAAAATCAGTAATACTCCATTTAAGGTAGGTTCATGTATTTTTTGTGTTTCGCTGTGCTACTGGTGCCATGGTGTCACAATGGACAAGATCCATGTTAGCAAACATTAAATATTTAATAAACCCTCAGGCCTAGTAGGAACGTAGTAGTATTTACTAAGTGATGTAATTCCAAGAATTTTGAGAAAAAACGAATAATAAAGCAAGAATAATCCATAGTAAGAGGAATTCAAGGAAGAGAAGACATATTAAGTTGTTTTGGGGGACATAAAAATGGATTTATGAGAACCGAGGCAGAGTGGTGCAAAAGTTAAAAAAAAAACAAAAAAAAAAAAATGTATTTCTTTCCAGAAAATATAACAAAACCTAAATAAATGTAGCATAAGATGGTGGAACTAATTTTACAATTATTTCATTGCATTTAATTTTTACTTTACTGAAGTGAAGAAAATAACAGATGATTACAAATCTGTTAAAATAATTTTTTGTGACTATATCTTAAGCCAAAGTATTGCAAAACCCTTTGAACACCACTGAAGATGTGTGCTGTTATATGGTTGCATTCGTTTCAGCACCTCATGAATCAGATACTGACGCTATAACACGACTCCTTAGGTGCTAGGTTTTTACCCATTTCTATCCTTTTAGCCCCACTGTTCGATATTGTAAATTTATTGTGATAGATAAAAAAGAATAATTAAATATTTTACATAATAGAATAAAATATTTAAAATATATAAACATTTAGAAAACAAGATAATAACATTAATGGATACTTTAGTGAATATATAATTAAATAGACATTAAAGTTCTGCAATAATTAAAATAATTGTAAAGTTAGATAAACAAAAATGTGAAAAAGGGTTCAGCTGGCAATGTTGGTCTAATAGCAAACAGCTGAGTGTCTTATAGTAATGATATGCTGTCCGCAAATGAATAATAATGACGGAAAATTATTTACTTTGATCCATTTAATAGGCACCCGATGTAAACTTATAATTCCCTATGCAAATAATGCTATTCGAATACAGAAACATGAACACGGTACACGTACGCGGTACTTTCAGATATCATCTTAAGAAGAAACTCTGTAGTCGTGTAATTATTATTATTTTGTTGGGACTTAACTCAAACACTTGTAATACGCTCTAAACGCCTCCAAGCTATTGTGCTTTGCATTACATCTCAATTAAGGAGAGTAATTTTGAAACTGTTTACACCGAGTCATTACCTGTAACTGAGAAAGAATGCAAATGATTGTCATTTTTCTTTTTTTTTTTTTTTTTTTTTTTTTGTTTTTTTAAATGTAATGGGAAACATTATTGTTTATAAATAAAGTTAATTATTAAGGAAAAAAAAAACAAAAGTCGACTTCAAGACTTTAAGCCTACATGTACAAACTTGAACTAATAAGTAAAAAATAATATTTTAATTACTTCCAAACAATGAACACTAATTGACAATCAACTTGAAATTATCGATACTCATATATCTATTCACAATTTATGATCAGTTATTTTTGGAGCCGGTTCCAGCCAAAAAGAGCAGTTTAATCCTGCCTTAGCGACAGACTTCCGAATGGCACCAGACAGCGGTGTGGTGGTGATGAAATAGTGGGGAAATCTTTACAATTACAATGTTTTGTTTTTAATCATTATTATTTTTTTTTTTATTGGCACCGACTCCAAAATGGCTGATCATAAATTGTGAACAGGTATATAAGTATCGATAATTTCGTTGATTGTCCTTTAATGCTCTTTGTTCCGAGTAATTAAAATATTATTTCTTTACTTTACTTGCATGTTGTTACCCGTAGGCTTAATCTTGAAGTCGGTTTCTGTTTTTTTGTTTTTTTTTAATTAAATTTACTTTTCAATTTTGAGTGGTGAGTGTAGTTTTGTTTATATATGTAAATTATTTATGTCAATAACTTATTTTGTAATTGGCATGTGTGAATAAAGATACTAAGTTAAAAAAAATAAAAAATAATTTGGATTTTGTCATGATGGAGTAATATGTTTATAATGGGAGGTTATATATCAGTGATTTCTTATATATATATATATATATATATATATATATATATATATATATATATATATATATATATATATATATATATATATTATATTCGCGAAACAAAGATATAAAACAAAAAAAACATTCCAATTGAGAACCTCCTCCTTTTAGAAGTCAGTTGCAAACAATTATGTTAGTCAATTTTTTTGTATTTTTGGAAACATAAAAACATTTCCATGCTTCTTAAGTCCAGATTGTAAACAAATATTTCGGAACAGTGTTCAGGAACAATGCTTCCGATGTTCCTGAACAGCTCAAATTTGTTCATGACTTGTTCCGGAACTGTTGCGGAACGGAAATCAGCCCTGTTCCTTGTTTCCCGTAGGAGATGGAAAACACGGGAACATTGAACAAGTTGCGACAAGTCTGGACGTCGCAATCCTGAGCACAGTTCAGGAACAATTTGTGATATAGATTGCTTAGATATTTTGAATGTGTACGTAAGACATGTATAGGAATCGCCGCTGGCAAGAAACCGAAGTGTTACAGCTAGCCTAATCGACGCTGGAATTGATTGTCTAAATGTAGTATTTTTTCGGGATATTTTCCCTCCAATCATAACTAACAATTCTTCAAAATCACTTGGGGACATCCTAGTAAAATTTCTGAAACCTGCCCCATCTTCAAATTTTAGGTCCCTCATAAGGTCATTGCCATAACTGGTGCCTTCCGTTAGTGCTTTTCGTATCCACCACCTTCTTTTCTTTATTCTATTCCTTTGCCTGTTAAGTAAAATAAATTGGCAATAAATTGGCAGCACAAATTCCTACAAAAGCCTCACTCGACATGTTTAAAACTGGAGAAACACTGACTCAAGTCTGGACGCGGAACATTGTTTCGGAACTGTTTATAAACTATTTGGGAACATGTTCAACGATGTTCCGAAATATTTGTTTACAGTCTGGACTAGGCTTTAGGCCAAATGAACAAGTACAAGGCGTTCTTGGTAGAAGTTCGACACTTAAGTTGTTGGATTGCAGAGTTGGACAAAATTTAATCATATTTAACATTATTAAATATTTGACAATTAATATCCTGGAATCAATCATCTAATTTCATATTGATTAAATCTTTCAATTTTTTAATCAATAGACAGGTTGACTGAAAAATCAAATAAAAGATTCAATCATCATTAAATTGGATGATTGATTCCAGAAAATTTGTTATCAAATATTTAATAACGATTAAATTCTGTCCAACCATGCAGGATAATCCAAATTAACACTAGGGATCTTGTACATACGATGAGCCAATGTTTTTTTAAAACGAAATATTAATGAATACATAGAAGAGGCATGGCATTGGAAATGTTAATTCAATGGAAATATTTAAACTCGATATAGTTTTGTTTTAAATATAGCCTAGTAATCAAGCTGGTGAGAAGATGGCGGCCGGCCGACCTCAACTAGATACAACATCCGTCACCAGTGACTGACACTGATGAAGGCCTTAGAGGTGTGAGAAACTTCGAAGAAGGACTGTCTCCTTAGTGGCTGGTCTAAGTCTAATCAAGAGATAGTAAACAGGAAAAAAAAATCGAAGAAGATTAAATTACAATTTACATAGTAAGTACTGTTTTTTAATAACAGGACATGTTTTCGGGTCTTTGTTTTTCCTAAGTCATCTCAGATCGGGGTTAAAAACAAAAAAATAACTTCAAACGGTGAGCCCAATTACATGAGTTGTATATTTAACTCAGGATGTAAATGAATTTCATTAGTTCAACATACAAGAAAGAATCAATTTTATAGAGGCAAAAATAATTGTTTGTTGCTTGTTATTGTTTATAGGCGTAAAAGGTTATTAACGGCTGTGGATTTTTATAAACTTTTAGCTATTTATTTTTATTGTTACTCTTTTCTTTTTTTTCACTTAAATTCTTTTTTTTTTTTTTTTTTTTTGGTGGGTCTATATTGTATTAAGTAAATTTTGTACTTTTAAAAAGGTGAACAGAGTTTTTAAATTTTTTGTCATCATCTCCAATAATAAAATATTCTTTCACGTTTAATTGCAGTTTTGTATGCTATTTGATATAAAAATACTTTCAATATGCTCAAGACAACTCAAAAACTCTAAAAAAATTACAAAATTCCAAGGAAATCCGCTGTAAATCAGTGGAAATTTTTTTTCATGAACAACTGACCTCAAATCTTGATTTAGCACACCATGAAACCCATATATGTGAAATTTTATCAAAATAAAAAAATAAATTTTTTACCCTTTTCGAGGAGGATAAAATTTTGAAGTTGAGATTTCATCAACGATTTCTAACGGCCATAACAACTGCTGCGTTCAACCGATGACAATAGTAATAGCATCACTAGAATCAGCATACATTCTGCTTTTTATCCATGTATATAACATTGGGATTACTACAGATTTTAGTGGACAAAAACTGATATGAATGAAAATCCTGCGACCTCCGGATTTGGGCTAAACTGCAGTTTTACGGCTTATAGATGACCTTAAAATTTGGTTTTAATTGGTGGCGAAATGTGTTAGATAGCGCAAATTATTTACATTGTTTCAGAAATTGACAGCATTTGGCCTTCTAAAATCATATAAAATTTTAAAGGTAAAAAAAAATTATTTTTGATTTCGACAAAATTTAGTTTCTACATGTTTTTTGAGATGAAGAATCTGAAAATAATATCAGTTTTTAGTTTAAAAATTTTCCTCACCTACATTATATAAATGAGAAGTTTTAAAATGATATTTCTATTATTATTTTAATTTTTACACAATCACAAATCGGCATTCAAATCTGTGAGTTACAACTCCAAACGTCCCCTTGTAAATATAATGATGATTACTATTTATGTTTTAACACTAAACAGATGCAAGTCTATAACGAACTATTGTTATTAAAACTTCACTCAGCCTAGCTCATTAAATCAAGCAGTCAATACAACTAGCTCTAGCAGTTGGGATCTCAATTTACATTTTGAAAGAGGCCATAACTTAAAAAGCGTTGCTCATTATAAACGTGGACATGTAGAACTTGCAAAACAGTCAATAAAAGCTAATATAAAAAGAGCGGAGGTCTTCATTGCATCTCGCAAGCATTAAATCAGCATAAGCATAAAGCAACATGACTCGCATAAAGCAAGCAGCTTCATAAAACTTGCCCGCTCGTCCGTTATCAAAACTAGTCCTATAATCAGTGCCACTGCGCGGAGTGTTTACTCAACGCAAAGCGGTTATTTATAGTTGTAAAATTCAGCTGAATTCCACAATTTAATCTTTATAATATCATATGAATACATAATCCTAATGATACACGTGAGAGAAACAGTGAGTCCCAAGATCCACAACAGCGTTTTTGTGAGACTGGGCTTGGGATTTATTGATTGTAATTGCAAAAGAAACTTTTTTTTTTTTTTTTATCTTTTTTGTACACCCATTTATTGAAAATTACAACTGTACAAAATATACAGGGTGAGTACCTCTTAGTGTAAAAAAAATGCAGAAAAATGTAGAAAAATGCCGCTGACCTCACCTTTCTATTCCAGTCAGTTGTAGATAAACGATAAATAAGACTTTTTTTACCATAAAAGCTATAATATTCTTCAATATCATCTGCATTCAGAAGCTAACAGCAAAATTGAAGTCTATGTTCATTATCATTGGGTTTTAAACCTTACATTGAAAATCTAATAAATTAAATCCTAAATAATAATAATAAATAAATAAATGTAATAACATAACATCATTTGATCTGGTGTCGCTTTATTGACAGTTTTCTTTTTATTTTCTACTAAACAATAATTTTTTTCTTTGCTTTTTATCGCAATGAAGAGTATATTATGTTTAAAAAGCATGTTTCCATTAAGGGGTTGTTATAATGTTTTATTTACCCAAGTAACTGATTTGTATGCCAAATGTGAACACCATGGTTTTTTCGGTTTCAAAAGTACATTTCTCTATGAAATTAAAACAGAAACATCACTTTTGAATTAAAATATCATTCGAAAGCTGATTAAATTTGCAAGTTTTCGTGTGATTTGCAGTTTTGTGAAAGGTTTTTTCGAAAACCTCGAGCGTTGAAGTAATGTAAGACATTGTAACCTCCCTAAATAAGGTGAAGATCAAGCTGTTCTTTAGGTCACAAATTAGTGAAATTCAAGGTTACAGGTACTCTGTTTTTATAGGAAATTGATTGCTAAATCCGAAATGGTGTTCAAAGTTTGAAAATTATTTTTAAAAGATGGAGCTATTACAGCTTTTATGGTAAAAATCGTGGTTCCTCGTAAAAAGTCTTTGATTTATCGTATATATATATATTTATCTGCAACGGATAGGAATATAAAGGTGAGGTCTAAGGCATTTTTCTACACTTTTGTTCTAGTTTCTCCCAATTTTTTTTTTTTTTTTTTACGCTAAGAGGTACTCACCCTGTATACATTAAGTAAATATGTTGATAACGGTTACAATAACATGTTAAAACTTGAAAAGAACTACTCATCAGTAGCACTTCAAATTCTACACTAGAAGGTCCGAGGTGCCAGAATAAAAGATGGCTTAGAATCTTTTTATCTGGCACCTCGGAGGATTATCGGGAATGAGTGGGAAGCAGGTTTTGAAACTAGTGGATTTGAGTGGTTAAGGAGCTTACTATGAAAGGATAGGTATCTGGTTTGGGCTAAATCAACAATATATGGAACATTAAGATCAGTATGGGTAAGTTAATCTGTAACAAAGTAAGAAGCATTGAGGATTTTTCGAAGGATTTTGGATTATAAGGATTGAATACGAGATTAATTGGATGGTTCAGTGGAGCCCCAAAGCTCAACTCCGTACGTCCAAATAGTTCTAATCACAGTCATGTATATGAGTCTTTTGTAATTGATTGGGAGCTTTGAACGTTTGTCTAGTAAGTGTTGAAGTGGTCTGTAGTTTCTTGTCGTTTTAGTCTTGTAAAAGAAACATTAATAGTAAATTTCAATAATTTGAATTGAAATAATCGATTAGGAATTATTTGTATTCTAACAATAAATATCAGTTCTTCAGTCGCTGTCCCTCTGAGAATGAAGCATCAATGATAGTTCCACGCGTAGCTGTAATTTTTATCATTGCACTGATTTTTTTGAAGAGTACGTAAGAACGTAACAGGAAATACAGTTTTTAATTTTAATGAATAAGTTGCTAATCCAGATAGGCAGAGAATGTTTATTAAATTGTTAGTGGTGTATTGGTCGATTTTTAAACATCACTGGGATCCATATAAATAGGTTTTTAATTACAAATTATTTGAAAATCTTTTTTTTTTTCTTTTTTAAAATTATTTATTGTAATGTACAACTGTATATACAATATCAATATCAATTGATGTCGGCAAAATTGTGAGGATTGGTAGGCTCCGCTGGGCAGGTCATGTAGCAAGGATGGGGAGAGATGAGATCCCAAATAAACTTTTCAATGAGCGCCTACATGGAACACGGCCGAGAGGTCGCCCTAAGCTTCGATGGACAGATGGTGTGGAAGAGGATACTAGAACCCTGTTCGGAGTATGGAATTGGAGAGCAGCTGCAATTGACCGAATAAACTGGCGGAAGCTGCTTGAGGAGGTCAGGACCCAGTAATGGGTTGTTGCGCCGATAAAAAAAAAAAATATATATATAGCTTTTTTCAACCAAATTCATAATTTTTTCAACCAATTTCATAATTTTTTCAGCCAAATTCATAATTTTTTCAATCAATTTCATAATTTTTTTCAATCAAATTCATAATTTTTTCAACCAATTTTATAATTTTTTCAAGAATTACGTTGAAATCGTAATTCATGAAGTAATTGCATTATAACATATAATTTAATCCCGGCCCGGGATTACAATTACAGTATAATCGTAATTCATAGAATTTATTTCAATTACACTTTGCCCAACTCTGCTCTGAACTACTTGGGAAACATATACCTCAATGCAAAGGAAACAAGAATTGAACTCACCTTCTTCGAAAAATCACAATGTGAGGGAAATAGAATTATGAATGACGTGATTCGAACACTTGATTTGACACAAAATTTCAAATCTTACAAATTATGAAATTGGTTGAAAAAATTATGAAATTGATTGAAAAAATTATGAAATTGGTTGAAAAAATTATGAAATTGGTTGAAAAAATTATGAATTTGGTTGAAAAAATTATGAAATTCGTTGAAAAAATTATGAATTTGGCTGAAAAAAGCTATATATATATATATATATATATATATATATATATATATATATAAACAATATAAAATATGAAAAATCGAGTAAATGTGATGAAATAGACAAAAATGACACGTCATTTGTTTTTAAAGCAACTACCCATTGGTAGCACTTATAAAGGTTCTATATGATGAAGTATTATATTAGAAGGTCCCGAGGCCATCTTCTTTTCAGACGTCTCGGAGGGTTATCTGGAATTGAATAAGAAGCAAGTTGTGATACTAATTTTTGACTTTTCCTTAACAAAATGTCAGGGCACACAGGTCACCAACTTGATGTAGGACTTCATCACAACACAGATTCTCCAACCTTCATCAGAGATTTAAATAGTCTTGGATAAGGAGCTTGTTGCATTTGAGAAACTAGTGGATTTGAGTGGTCATGGAGCTTACTACGAAAGGATAGGTATCTGGTTTGGGCTAAATCAGCAACATATGGGGCATTAAGATCTTTATGGATAAGTTTATTGGTGACAAAGTAAGGAGCATTGAGGATTTTTCGAAGGATATTGGATTGTAAGGGTTGGATACGGGATGAGTTGGATGGCTTAGTGGTATGTATGTCCAAATCGGTCTAATTATTGAAAAATTTTAAATTGTATTATGGATAAACCTTCCTGGAACTATAAAGACTTTATGGTTAGAATGTGGTACTGACTGGTCCAGTAGTTTTCACGGTTGGACCTTCTATATAATAGTATGGATATATTTATTTATGTATTTACACACCCAGATAAATGCATCTTTTTCTGGAAAAGATAAAATATTTTATTTGTATGTAAGAGAAGGGAAGTTGATCTATATTTCCATAAAGGGACAAGAGCTGAACGATGTGGCAGACAGAGAATAATAAATCCTAATTTAGCCCGGGTGGGCGGGATGGCACAAAGCACAAACATCACATAACTCCTCAACGCCGATTACCGATCGCCCCTCCCTTATCCTCGGCAAAGGGCACCTTCTCTATGGAGGATACCAAACAAATCGTAGCGAGAAAAGAGAAAATAAGAGAACATCGACAAAACAGTCATTTCTGTCATATTTTTCAATATATATTTAAATTTACATGTCTTTTAGCTAGCGGTCTATACTTTTTTGGTGTGATATTTTACATTTAAAAATATAATATTCCGCTTTGTTGGTGTTGCACGGAACAAAAACTTGCGATAGTTCTCTTATCAGAATTTTTGTTATATAAAATGTCTCGCTAGGACATATAGGTGTGATTAGACATGGTTTTTAATAAACTTGAGACTCGATCAACAAACGTGGTTGGGAACATTATTACATATGTATATCAAACAGTTGATGGCTTAGAAAAAAAAATCACTAATTTCCTTTTGTTTATGTACCAAAAAGATCGCCTATTGTTTAAGTATCGAAAAGATCCATTGTCTAATCATATTGAACTGCATTCAAGATGATTATCTTCCTATAGTCCAGTCAATAAACACATTGTAGAGTGCATGGAATATGCGACAATTTTTGACTTTATTTTATCTGAATGCTCCATAAATTTACTATAAGAACCTATATATGAAATTTTGATCAAGTCCCATTAAATACCTATACCAGCATGTTAAATACGGCTTACTATTTTGAAATCCAAGGCTTTTTGGCATAATTTTCACCATAACTACAAAACTATTTGTCAAATCTGAAATTTATTTTTTTCAACTAAAATCGGGTAAAATTTACTATCAGGCCCTATATGTGAAATTTTGATTATGTCACGTAACACATCCAAACCTGAACGCTAAATATGTATGTTTTGGCGAAGAATGACGATATTGACAAATTCAGTGGACTGATTTGAGTATATAACATGACATGATCAAAATTTCGTATATAGTTTCTTATAGTAAATTTAAGGAGCATTCTAATAAAAAATAGAAATTTTGGATCCAACAATTGGTTTCGGAATGAGTAAAACAAACGTGTTTTCTCAGGGAAGTGCGACACCAGATAAAGAGTGCTGAAATTATGGGTGTAGAGTGCATGAAATATGCGATAATTTTTGACTTCACAGCTTTGTTAGTAGTAGTTAGAAGGTAAACATATTAAAAGTCCCCACCACTGGGGGGGTTGAGCTAAAGGTGGGGGGAGGGGAGAAGGTCCCAATTTTGATTATATCTCGAAAACGGTGGACTCTAGAAAAATATGTAGCAGATCAAAATTAAAGCTCATTAAATTTCCTATAAAATTAATTATACACGTATTCGTAGAAATTCTAACGTTTTTCGAGATATACGTTACTAAAAATCAATAATTTTAGAAATAAAAAAAATGTTTATCTCACTTTTTGTTAAACATTTGCTTCAACTACAAAAAACGTATATATGAAATTAAAGTAAATTTAATGATCTACAATTGTGATTCTAACTTTTTTTTCTGAAAAACAGTTGTGGAACGTAATAAAAGCAAAGTTTTGACAAAAATTGTGGTGACATTTGTTTTTTTTTTCGAAAATCACCAATTTTTAATAACATATATCTCGTAAACGGCTAGAATTACGATAAATTTATAAATTATCAATTTTATAAGAAATTTAATTAGCTTTTATCTTCATTTGAAACATATTTTTCTAGAGTTAACTGTTTTCGAGATATTATCGAAAAAATAAAAAAATTGAACTTCTCCCCTCCCCCCCACCGTTAGTTTACCCCCCAGTGGTGGGTACTTTTAGTATAGTTACCTTCTAACTATTCCTAACGAAGCTGCGAAGTCAAAAATTATCGCATATTCCATGGACTCTACGTTCCTCATTTCAGCACTCATTAACTAGACTACTAGTACAATCCCAAAAACCCTTCATGTTAATGAAGATTCGTTTCCTAGTCCTCCATTCCCCCCTATCCTCCAGGCTAATGAAACGTTTTGTGGGAAAAAAAAAAAAAATAAAAAAAAAAAAAAAAAAAAAAAAAAAAAAAAAAAAAAAAAAAAAAAAAGGTCAGTTTATCGATGTCTCGATTAATCGATTCCCGAGTGTAAATAACTAAAATGAAAATTTCAAATCGAAAAGTTGCTACCTCTCTGCTGAAATACGGATAGGTAACATAAACCAGTCTAATAATTTCAGGTTTGAATTGAATTCTGAAAAAATGCATAAATAACATTACGTTTATGAAGAATTCTAGTATAAAAAAAGTAACATTCTATTAATTAAACTAATATTTCGTAAATAAATTAAGCTGTTTTTTTTTATTTTCATAAGGATACAATTTATCAAACAGTGTTATGTACACTTCAGCCTTCAGGTGGGACAAGAGAAAGAGCAAAGAGTGACCATTTTTGGAAGGTAACTCCTTGTTATACCAAATGGATAAGACTGGAAGAGAGAAATTGATGTCACCACCAAAGGAATTACAAGAAGAGCCGCCAATTAACGGGACAGAGCCCACAAGATGGCGCTACCATTATTTATATCTTTCACTAATGTCTCTCTCAGGCTCAACTATCTTCAGTCTTCTTTGTGCTATGGAAACCTTTCTTTTCTTTCTGTGATTCAACTTTAATATTATTGATTATCATAATAATAAAAACATTTGAAACCTCTGAAGTTACTAAAAGCCTTCACAATTTTTTAACATGGACATGTTTTAGCCGTGGCCTAGTTGGTCAAAAGTGTAAGTTTTTTTGAGATTGCGTGGGCGTTACGCGTAGTTTTTCGCGCTCTAGCGCTGTTTGTTTAGCTCGGATTGAAAATATGCCAACTTTCCTGATTAGAAATTTAATGGAGAATATATTTTGTTCTATAACGCTAGGACCTACCGTTAAGAAGCTATATTGGTCTTAATTAAAAAATTTACGTTTTGCCAAAAAAAGGTAACGTAAAAAAAGTTACGTTTTGCCCTTGTCCCAAAGCCGTAACGAATAACATAAAAGACTCTTAACGAATGTTTGGCGAAGGAATATATTTTTGACTTTTCCTCAACAAAATGTCAGGGCACACAGGTCACCAACTTGATGTAGAACTTCATCCCAACACAAATTCTGCAACCTTCATCAGAGATTTAAATAGTCTTGGATAAGGAGCTTGTTGCATTTTTTTTTTTCTTCTGACATCAAAAAGGAGAAGGTTCTGAAAATTATAAATCGATTTTTGTTTATAATCCTTTTTATTTTTTTTTATCGGTAGATCTTACTTCAGAGGTGGTCCCATAAAAGTTTTATTGAAATCAACTAAGCCCTTTTTAATTACTAATTAAATAACATTTTAATTACTTCGAAACAAAGAGCATTAAAAGACAATCAACAAAATGATCGATATTTAGCTATACATCTATTCATAATATATATAATTCATGATCAGTTATTTCTGGAGTTGGTGCCAACCAAAGCAAAACGAAATCGAAAGAAAGTTGATAAATGTAATGAAGTGTAAAAAGTTTGTTGCAAAGGAAAAACTGCCCTTCTCATCGAATCCAATAAATTGATTTCGTATCGACTCCAGTATCTATTCGTTGACTGTCCTTTAATGCTCTTTGTTTCGAAGTAATTTTTTTTTCTTTTTAATCAATTTATTAAAATTTACAACTGTGCAAATATATACATCAAGTATATGTGTTGATAACAATTACAATAGCATGTCAAAACAGAATAGAACAACTCATCAGTAACACAAGGTCTCTAGGCTATCATCTTTTCAGACGCCAGGGAATGGAATGGGAAGCAAATTGAGAAACTAGTGGATTTGAGTGGTCATGGAGTTTACTACGAAAGGATAGGTATCTGGTTTGGGCTAAATCAGCAACATATGGGTCATTAAGATCTTTATGGATAAGTTTATTGGTGACAAAGTAAGGAGCATTGAGGATTTTTCGAAGGATATTGGATTGTAAGGATTGGATACGAGATGAATTGGATGATTTAGTGGAGCTCCAAAGCTCAACTCCGTACGCCCAAATAGGTCTAATCACAGTCATGTAAATAAGTCATTTGTAATTAATTGGGAGCTTTGAACTTTTGTCTAGTAAATGTTGAAGTAGTCTGTAACCACTGGCAGTTTCTTGTCTTTTTAATCTTGAATGTGGATTCCATGTGGAGTCCTGTATTTACTGTATATATTTACTAGACAAACGTTCAAAGCTAACAATTAATTACAAAAGACTCATTCACATGACTGTGATTAGACCTATTTGGACGTACGGAGTTGAGCTTTGGGGCTCTACTAAACCATCCAAATCATCTCGTATCCACTCCTTACTATCCAAAATCCTTTGAAAAATCCTCCATGCTCCTTACTTTGTGACCAATAAACTTATCCATAAAGATCTTAATGTTCCATATGTTGCTGATTGAGACCTTTCAGTGTAGATTTTATTGAAGTGCTCCTATTGAGTAGTTCTTCACGAGTTATTTACATGCCATTGTATTCACTATCAACACATTTACTTGATGTATATTATTTTGTACAGTTGTAAATATCAAAAAAACAAAAAAACTTTTTTGTTCAAGTTTATACATGTAGGTTTAATCTTGATGTCGGATTTTGTTTTGCTTTTTTTTTCTAAAAATTAACGTTTTTCTTTTCTTCTTCATCTATAAAACTATCAGACCAGCAGCGAATACTTAATTTTAATCCGGAGACAGAGGCTTAGAATACCGTGACGTAACATTATCGAAGAGGAATTTCGACTGTCGGCAATGGAAAGCGTGCCGTACCGTAACGACGGAGACGACAGAGGATGCGAGCCAATGAGAGGCCGTCACTAATTAGAGTTTAGCGAATCAGCGGCCTATCAATCATTGCTTTCTTTTAATGGCCCCCCGGCACCGGAGCAATTTACCTTCATTACCGCCGCGTCCTATCTCCCTTCAATAAATCAATCAGTCCCTTACTTTCATTGCCTCTTTATGTAACATCCCCTGCGTCACTTCTCTCCTCTTGGGAGGTAACACATAAGAGGACTTCATAGGGAATTGTCAGGCAACATCAAGTTGTTTTATAGAACAACCGAACCATTCCACCAGATGGCACACTAAAGAAACAACTGTTTTGGTACCGTTACATAAGCGTGTCTCCAGCCCCTACGCGCGCCTAGAATACCTTTTATCGATTCTAACCTAGTCCCGATTTATTTCAGTTCTTTAGTCGCAATTTTTCGAGGGGAAAGGTTATTCTCCTTCATTTACGGAGAAACTCTAAATCCCTATTCAAAGTAAGATTAACTTCTGTTTACCTTCTGATATTAAAATAAAAAATAAGAAAATAATGAAGTTGAAGTAAGAAAATATCAAAATATAATAGACTAAATCAATGTTAAATTAATATTAGATTAAATCAGAATCAATCTATACTATTATATAAAAGGACAAGCCATTATTTGTTTGTGATCACTAACCGCGTAAACTACTGAACCAATCTGGACCAAATCTTAACTAATCTGGACCAAATCTTAACTAAACTATCTTCATAGTTCCAGGAAGCTTGCTTATTTGCTTAATTCGTTTAACGTCACTGAATGCTGCTATGGCCAATCGGACGATGCTACAGTAGGAGTCCTAAATTTTGCCTATCCAGGTATAATTAGGATAGGGATCTTTAACGAGCACCTGACATCGCACAGGCTCGGGATCCCCATTTTACGTCCCTTCAGAAGGACGGCATAGCTGAGGATTTTTTACTCCCTTTAAAAAATCCTAAGGTCACCTGCCGGGCTGCGAACCTGCGATCTTGGGTTTAATAGGTTGCTATGCTAACCACTACACTACAGGTGACCCCGTTCCAGGAAGCTTTAGCAATGATAAAATTTAAAGATGTTTAATTATATTGCAATCAAAAAGCGATAAATATATGGTGCGCAGTGAAGTCTGATAATCGACCGATATGAGGCGAGCACCACTCGAGAGGGGTTACAAAGTTACGGTGTTATATAGAGCTAGAAATTTATGATAAAATTTACATATTTTCAATTAAATTTTTAATAAAAAAAAGCTATAAATATATGAAGCGACATGTGGTTCCCAGTGCAGTTTAAAAATTGACAGAAATGTGGTCATTCTGCAACAGAGTTTGTAATGGTAAAACTATTAAACCCAACTGTACTATATTTTAACGACATCTTCATAGTTCTAGGAAAATTTATAATAATAGATATTACTATAATAATAGATATTACTATAATAATAGATATTACTATAATAATAGATATTACTATAATAATAGATATTACTATAATAATAATTAAAATGTATACTCTTGAGTGCCAGAAACCAGGTTTTTCAAACAGTCACATACTTTATAGTTAGAAATTAACATTCAACTAAATGGATCGATAAAATTATTTCTACCAAAATGGATGTTCTACGCGTTGATGTACTCCTCAAACACCTATTCAATGCAATTTTATCCAGGTGAAAAATTACTGCCATGCGTGAAAATATCGTTGAAGAAATAATGCTAAATTCTATATGTACAAATAAAAGATTCTTATCTATAAACATATGAAATTCAATTATTAGTTAAAATCATCAACGTTTTTTACGTATGAGAGCGAGTGAAGCCGCGACGGGGTATGCTGGTATAATACAAATCACCAGTAATGTTAACTTCTGATAAAATTTCTGATGTTAGAGAAGATTAAATAACAAATTTTAAATATATAAAACACTGAATCCTTGTTGAAAGTTATATAATTTTTGCTATATTTTCTCAAGGGAAGTGGGGACAAGAAAATATGAAACCTGTGATATAACGTACTTTCTCATATTTATTTTTAAATCGATGTGTTTTATTTATAGGGCAATGAGCAATATGGACGGCAAAGAATCCATTGACAAAATATATATACTGAAAATGCCTCACTTAAATTGATACAACAGATATAATTTCCCACTGCTGTATTTCTGGAAATGAAAGAGCTGATTCAGCAGCTCAGTTAGCAAGAATTAGTGACGGTGATATTGTTAAAAACATCAACTTTTCATTATCTTTTTTTCTATGAAGTAAGATGGTTTTTAAAAGGAACTAAAAATTGTAATTGTGAAAAATTGTGGGGCTTAGTAAAAGTCGCTTTTAACAAGTAAAAGTTCAAGATTAGAGTATCAGCCCACGATTCGCGAAGGTATATCCTTCATTGCAATGGACAGAACACTTAGCCCGTTAGACAAAAGAAAAGAGAAAAAAAATACGATTGTGGTGATGTAGATAGGTCGAAATTCACAAAATTCGACTAAGCCCACTATGCACAGGTGCCACAGATATATAAATGATTGTATTTTATGTTATAATTATTATTACATATATATTTGTTTAAATTTAATTTAATTATTTTTTTTTTTAGTGCTTTAGTTGCTTTACTCCTGCACTGCCTGGAAGCCGAATATGAAAAATCAGTAATTGTCACGGATTCAATGAGTGTATTGTATTATTAGCAATAAAAAATTATCAGTCTCAACATGTAACAATTTTAGAATTTATCGAGCTTATATGGAAAATTCAAGAAAAAAACAATACGATTGTTCTTATTTGGGTTCCTTCCCACTGTGGCATTTCTGGAAATGAAAGAGCTGATTCTGCAGCCCAGTTAGCAAGAATTAGTGGTGGTGATAATGTTAAAAACATCAACCTTACACCTAAGGAAGACTGGGTGAGCCATGTGGGATACTCGATTCAAGGCAAGTGGGAAGAGACGTGGAAAAGAAATAGGTTTAAATTGTTAGATGTAAAGTCGAACTGCTCCGCAAAGTGGCAAACAAGTAGCATAATGTCCAAAAAGGAGGAAATAATTTTGTGCCGCCTGAGAATCGGCCACTGTGAATTCTTAAATGGCTACCTTCTCCGCGGCTTGGAGCCCCCTACCTGCGTCACCTGTCAGGAACCCAGGACAGTACAACACATTTTAGTAGATTGTCCACAACTTTCATCTCTAAGGCTCAATTCGCACAAAACGGACGTGGCGGAGACGTGGCGCTTTTGTCTCTTCCACATTAGTCCTATTAAAAAAAGTCCGCGCCACGTCTCCGCCACGTCCGTTCTGTGTGAATTGGAACGTTTGTTTAATAGGAGTGGCGCGGAAGAGACAAAAGTCCGCGCCACGTCTCTTTGCCACCACTCGTGGCGTAAAAGAAAGGGCACGCCACTTCCTCGCCCTCCGAAAAAAAATAAATAAATAAAATCAGTGATGTTTCACCCCTATTAAATTGTTGGTATATATGTATATAACTCCACTATCAAATTTTATCAAAGTTGTTTTTATGTTCGATTCACCCTCGCCCCCCGAAAAAAAAAAATAAATAAAATCAGTGATGTTTCACCCCTATTAAATTGTTGGTATATATGTATATAACTCCACTATCAAATTTTATCAAAGTTGTTTTTATGTTCGATTCACCCTCGCCCCCCCGAAAAAAATAATAAATAAAATCAGTGATGTTTCACCCCTATTAAATTGTTGATATATATGTAAGTAACTCCACTATCAAATTTTATTAATGTCGTTTTTATGTCCGAAGAGAAAAAAGCGCCACGTCTCCACCACGTCCGTTCTGTGTGAATTGGGCATAAGGGACAGATTTAAAATTTCAAATACACTTCAAGAAATCTTACAAGATGATGAAAAATCAGTCATTGTTGGATTTTTTAAAAGCTATTAGGCTTTATGGAGTGATATAGGGGATAAGAAATCGAAGATGAACTGCCAATGACCCTGAAGGGTAGAGGCAATCAAAAAAATAAACAGATATAATTATATAAAACACTAAATCCATAGTGAAACTCATTTTGTTAACTTCTGGTTCACCTATTTACATATAAGAAGACTAAATATCAATATAACACACTAAACAACACAATCCAAGTTGAAACTGTAGAAGTGAATGTTTACATGTGAGGTTATAGAAAAGAACTATCGATAAATGTAAACTCGAAGTGAAGCGTAAAGATCAAACTAGTCGGTGTAGTGCGGGTCAGCCCTGTTTCGTGGAGACACGCTTACGTAAAGGTACCATTTCTTTGAATAACAAAAGCTTTTTAAAATAAAGACCCCCTTGAGCCAGTCGGCTAAAGAAAAAATAAAATGAAACATGTTGAAATTGAGCAGCAGTTGAAAATAGTAATCCTATTTCTTAATTTTCCAATAGCGAATACATATATTCAAAGAATGAATGAATGAATGAATGAATGATCTTTATTTGTTAAAGACAGAGTCTTGTACAAATAATAATATTATTAATAATATACAATAGATCACATGAGTCTAGTGCTCTTAAACAAATCCTTACATAATAATATTTTGTTTATATTATACAAATGAATATTTATTATAACAAAAATATATGATCTAAATCCTTTATCTTTATAACTGATATCCACGTTTTACATAATAGATATTTACATATGCACTTATCATCTACACACAAACACACACCTTCGTCCATCCACAACAATACACAATATACCTGTGCACAAAATTAATATTAATAATTAATTACATAATTAAATAAATAAATATATGCATACACACGCGCACACACACACACACACCTACATATATATCCATATACCCATACAAACGCAATGTATAAATAAATGCAATATATAAAATAACATCAAATATAAATATAAACATACTCAAGACATATCTCCATGTTATCACTAACATAATTTAAACAACAACCTTATATTGATTCTAATAAATATCAGTTTATTCATTTTTTTATTTTTTATTTTTTATTAGTCATTGACCACATAAAGACATTAGCACCCTATATACATTTATCATGAAGAAATATACTTTATTTAATTTTTCTACAACGTCAATATTTAATATAGCCTCAATATTGTGATTATCAGAGGACATTGTGATGTATGGCTGAAGAAACTGTTGTCTATATTCCTTGAACGTTGGGCAATAGAGAAGGATGTGGTACAAGCTATTGCAGATATATTGACTGCATGATATGCAAGTTTCCTGTGATTTGAATAAAAAAGTTTTGTTTTTAGTATATAATTTAATTTGTTCTTGGTTAGCGACTCTTAATTGACTGACACAGCTCAACTTTTTTATGTGTACTTTGTATGTTAGGTACATTTCGGGATTTAAGATATTGTAGTTGCAGAGTAATCGGTACAATGAGAAGTTGGTTGACCTGAGAACTCTTTGAATGTCCATTGAGATATAGAATTATATTCAAAGATTTGACAACAAATTTTTAAATTGTAAATATGTAAATAAAGCATTGTTATTTTTTAAAAATAAATAATAATGCTTTTGCACTGCCAATCTCTCTCACGCACTCCCCAATCTATCATTCCTTTCATGGTGCCCTCAAATCAACATCTCCTATGGCGATCCTACTTACGTTTCCTTTGGGCCATAGTTCCTCTCTCTTCCTCATTACATACCGATACCATTTCAGCCTCATAGTTTCCATTGTATATTTGAAGAAATAAAATTCGAAGGAAACATCTGTTCTTCACTGCGTTTGAAGAAGTACCAACCAGCTACATCAGTTCCATAATCAACCTTTTTTATTTCCGACCAACGCGGCAAGACAAGAGACCATACCATTTACAACCCATATCTGTTGTTATTAAAGGAAAATTTGTCCCTAAATAAAGATTATTTTTGATTTTAATAAATGAACCGTAATTTCGTTTTAAATTATTTAGTCCCAGACACTCCAGTCACATATCACTTCCATTGAAGAATGGTGTCATAACTGGAGAGTTAAGATAAATCCTAGCAAATCCCAGCAAATAACCTTTACCCTCCGTCGAAAACCTACCTCATCCTGTCCTCCTGTATCCTTTAATTGTACCGCTAAATAATGTGGAACAAATACGATACCTGGGATTTTATCTGGACAAGAGACTTACCTGGAACCCTCACACAAGATTGAAAAGACAAGAAGCTGCACATCGATTTCGACTGATACAACACTTACTAGACAAACGTTCAAATGTCCCGACCCACCACAAGAAACTCATCTATATGACGCTTATCAGAGCTATTTGGACTTACGGTATAGAATTGTGGGGATCCACTAAACCATCGAATTCTTCCCGTATCCAATCACTCCCATCCAAAATCCTTCGAAAAATCCTTAATGCTCCTTACTTTGTCAATTAATTAATTAATCCATAATGACCTTATTATCCCATATGTCGCCGACTTGGCACGAACCAGATACCTCTCCTTTCATAATAAACTCACTCCTCATTCAAATCCACTTGTTGCACAACTTGCTTCCCATTCCATTCCTGGTAATCCTCTGAGGCGCCTGAAAAGAAGATGGTCTCGTGATCTTCTGTTGTGATCTTCTTTTCATTAGAGTACTACCAATGGGTAGTTCCTCTACAAGTTCTAATCACGCCATTATTTGTATTGTATACAGCATATTGACTAAATGTGTTTTTATTAATACAGTTGTAAATTTCAATTAATAAAAGAGTAAAGAAGAAAAAAAAAATTATTTAGATTACTTTTTACTATTCCTATTACTTCAGTAATGTTAAAATTATTCCCAAAATAAGGCGGACCGCCCGTTGTGTTTCGCACGCGTTCTCCGTGACTGACCCCCCATGTCGCTTAGTGTTCTCAGGTGACCTCTGCTCCGGCGATGTCTTTATCAACGGTTTTCACTTCAAAGTACATCTTAATAGTATAACTTTTGGTTTAAAAGTTGGTACGAATACAAGGACTACATTATATAACCCATATGCATATAATTGTGAGCAGTATAATGTTGTTTTTATTTGTAGATTGAACTGAAATATAATTAAATGAACAATCTGATTTTAATAACGTGTGAAGAAACCACTGATCGGTAGCACTTCAATGACGGTTTTATATTTGAAGATAGCATGCTATTGAGCAATATGGATAATTTTAATTGAATAATTAAGGGCATAAACTATTGTATAAAAGATATTGGGTAATTCTTTGCGAAGAGGTTGCTTGCTCCTTTTAACAGTTACTTTTCGGTAACCACTTACTGCGTTAACAGCGCGCGTTCTAGCGGTAGACATTCGAAATTAGAACTCAAAGTTTCCTTTATCACCACATACTAACTTAAACCGATGTTTTCCAGCCTTAAATTCCCTCACCGCTCTTCACCACGGTCTGCCTTTTAAGCAAAAGCTACCACAGAATGTTCATTTATTATTCTCAATATATCACGTTCAAACATAAAATAAATACCTTATACTCACGTATTATTTATCCATATAGTATACTATGTTTATCCATATAAATAATATTCTACTATTAATAACATAATATTATTAGTTTTCAATAAATCCTTCTCACACCTTGCCATTTATTTATGGATCCTCAGGATTTTAACATTACCATTTCATTATAAATTGTTGTTCGTTTCATTTAGAGACATTTTATAAAAATAATAAATTTAAACACTTTTATTCATTTCTTTTCTGGCATTTTTTTTTTCTTCTCTACTTTAACCCTTTAACCCTTTTCCTGGCAAAAACAGAAATATTGGAATTTTTCTGAAAATCACTTGAAAACACCGAAGTTTGGCCATCACATATACTGAAACGATTATCCAATACGGCCAAAACTAGTTTCAATTACTTTTATGGTCATTTATAATAAATGGGAACTGTGAAAATTCACTCAAACGGAGATACTAATGCAAATAAAACATAATAAAATGCATATTTAATTAATTCCATAATTTAAAATAGTGTGTAACTTTCTTCTGGATATATGTAGGGGTGGAACGATCTATCACACGCTAAATTGGGTGCAAAGCAGCAAAGATATCATGTGGCTTCCATGTTGATGGCTTCCACCCCTGGTAGCCATCGTTAATAAAACAACAATTAACACAATAAATGAAACTTGTCCCCGAAATGAAACAGGATAAGTGAGGATAGGGTTAAGAAAGACTGGTTTATTCAGGCTCATCGTTCTAGGAATCTTCGACTTATAGTCTCAGGAGTTGCGAAGATAAACATTTTACTTCGAGTAAACGATTGTTGGTTCGAATTAACGATTACAATTAATCATATGAGGCGCCTAATTGCAAAACGTAGCAAACCAACCGAAAATCGAAATTGAGTTTTATATTCCGTTCGATCCAGCTCCTTGCCACGCAGAAGACTACGTTTTAGGTTTAAAAATGAAGGAAAAGCAGTTAAAATTTACTATTAAAAATCACGTACTGTAGCAAAAGGGAGTAAAACCATGCCTATCACAGTACCAAAAGGTAGTACCTCACAATATGGCTGCTATTTTATGCATGTTATTTGTCAGATTGAGGAGACACAAACGAGGTGGAAGAAACACAATTAGCCGTTTAGAAAAGTTACCTGTTATTGTGATCGTAATTACTATTGACTAGTCAATTTTTTAATTTATATTGAATTTTTTCGTTTGTTAAACTAAACTAATAAATGTTTTTAAACATTATAAAAAAGTTTTTAGATAGCTATTTGTTTTGAATTTTCAAGTTACCTACTAAAAAAAGACAGTCAATAATATTTTGATACTACTAGGTACGAAGTTCAATACTTTATTGTTTTTATTTAGTTCCTCAATACTTTAAAATATATTCGCATTTATTTATACGATTATTTTCTAATGATAAAATGTTTTTAACCATTTTAAAAGAGGTTTTACTAAAAGTCTGTCTAGAAGTAAGATGAGGAATAATAATAATTTGTTTAGGAAAATGTGTGTTGTGATACATACGAGGTGTGATCAAAAAGTTCCAGGACTGAATTTTTATAGATTTATTCATACAACATACAGGTTATTCAAATTTGTCTCCTTCGAAGTACTCCCCTTGGGAAGCTACACACTTTTCCCACCGGTGTTTCCACTGATCAATGGCCCCAGAAAACTCTTCTTTTGTAAAGGTGTTTAGCAGCTCCGTTGTTTTTTCTTTAATTTCGTCAACTGTTTGAAATCTTCGTCCTTTCAGGTGTCTATTGAGCTTCGGGAAAAGAAAAAAGTTGGCTGGAGCCAGGTCAGGTGAGTAGGGGGGCTGAGGAATGACAGTCATTGCGTTTTTTACACAAAAGTTACGGATAACAAATGCAGAGTGAACAGGAGCATTGTCATGGTGAAGGACCCAATCACCACTTTGCCAAAGCTCAGGTCTCATTCTTCTCACAGCATTACGCAATGTTCTGAGGGTTTCGAGATAAACAAAACGATTAATTGTTTGACCTTGTGGAAGGAATTCATAGTAGACAACACCTTTACAGTCAAAGAAAACCGTAAGCATGACCTTCACATTTGATTTGACTTGGCGTGCTTTCTTGGGTCTTGGAGAACCTTTTGATGTCCAATGTGATGGTTGGGCTTTTGTTTCCACATCGTAACCAAAAACCCATGTCTCGTCTCCCGTAATGACATGTTTCAAGAAGCTTTCGTCGTCATTTGCCTTTTGAAGAAGTTCAAACACGTTGCTCTTCTTTCACATTCATTTTCATAAAATAGCCAAACTCTATAAAACTAACCTCAAACAAACTGTGCTAATGTTACTTTCAGTGATGTTATGATTGACCTGCAAACACAGCTGTGTTCCTGTTGAGTCAGGTAATACAATGCTGCCAACCGTATCGCTGTGAGACATTGCATTCCCATAGTATATAAAAAGTCCTGGAACTTTTTGATCACACCTCGTAGACTGGTCCATGTATGTACATATATCGTTTATTACTTTAATACCCGTTTTTATTGTTTACCAAACTAATAAGAAACGTTTTTGAACGCAAAACAATTTTTTTAATCCATCATTTCAATTCTATAAACCAACTCAGCACATGTATTTATTTCATTATCAAAAAGGAGCAAGTCTCAAACTGTTGCGAAACGGAGGTCCCCATAACTGATGCAAAACGGAGTAAGTACAGAAGAAAAACCAATTTTTAAAAAAACTGGTCAACAGGGGCCCTTATTACGCTTGCCCAACTAAAACCATCTATTTTTCTGCTAATTATACAAGAAAATTACATCCATATCAATTGGGAATCATATTTGATATGGTTTTTGGCTTATGGTGAAAAATTTAGAAATCTGGTTTTGCTATGTTTTGCAATTGGACGCCTCATATAAACGTAAACGGGAAATGGGATTCACTTCGACTCACCGAGTTTTTCGACATAACGAGTTTCGACTTATCGAGTTTTGACTGCAAATGGCAAATGATTCATCACTTTCTAATGGTGATTTCAACGTTTTAAATGGGGACCAAGATGGCCGTGCGAGTTGAAGGGAGGGTCTCAGAGCGCTCTGTACGGAAGGTGATGGGTTCGATTTCCACTTGGGTCAATAGATATTTATGCAATTGTGGCTCCGTGAAATGAATATCAGCTTTTCCAATCTTACTAGAATAGGTTTGTAACCTCTAGGGTAACCCGTCCTTCCTTCACTATTTAGAGTACATAAGGACGTTAAGCCCGAGCAAACAACTGTTGATTTATTCCTAAGTTGATCAAACAATTTTTTTTTTTTTTTTACGCACTGAACATCCAAAAAACATACGAAACACTCCATTTGATATAAAAAATAAATAAAATTGATCTCCACATTTTCGCTAAGCGGGACGAATAGTTATTTATATACATGATATACGCGAGCGAATTCCTTTAGGTCAGAACGAATCAGAGCTTCATGGTCCATCAGTGCAACGTTTCAATTTAGCCAGAACGACAGCATCAATACTTGGACAATATTTATGATAGGCGCTGCCTCTCTGTCACATAGCTGGTTGCTAAATCGCACTTTTATATAATAATTATTTTTATAATCCATTTAACTTCTTGGGGCCGCGTGAAGAACCCTGGGGTCAGCCAACGGGTCCTTCAACGACTGGTTCCAGCTGAAATAAATCGAGTATTTTAAAAATTAATAACTGCCATGGGTCCTAAAGATATATATATATATATATATATATATATATATATATATATATATATATATATATATATAATGTAATATACTTGAGGTACGCATGATGATACAGAAACATAAATACAACTAGAATTGATGGATTATTTGTCATTTCTATTGGAGTTCTTTTAATTTGAAAACTAGTTTTAAATATTATTAAATTATTGATATTGCTAACACCATTACACTAAACTGCAATTACTATTTATGTTGGTTGCATTAATTTGCAATCCGTGTTGAATTAATAGACAATATATAATTTGTGAGGTGAGCGATATAGGAGGTCGCTGCTACGGCTGTAGGCTTTGGCTGTCGTTACCTAGCAACGACCATATGATAGTCAGCCCGACTTGATAATTAGTTGTTTGGAGTACAATACAAGATGGCGAATAGTTAGTGTCACTATTAAGATGCCGTATCTTCTTGAAGATTGTTTCCATCGAAGCCATCTAGATCATCGACATCTCGTTGCGGCTCTGACCAGTCATAGTCGTGTCGCTCCCTCTCCTAGCCTCACTCATCAATAACATCTTATTTTGTTATTTTATTTATATTCTGATTTTCTTTAGTAATTTAAATTGGGTATAATTGTCACAATTTTGAATCAATAGGTTAATTTAAATTTAAATTTTTAAGAGGTCAATAATTATTTGATTATTTTGTTATTTAATCCATTGTCTTGTAAATAGTATTAATGTTTGTTTTGTTTATAGGAACATATTGTGTATGTTTTGTGTATAGTTTCAATTTCCTCAAATAGAGACTGATATTCGGAACCTTAGTTTATTTTTCTTTTGTTTATTTTCTTTTAATATTTTAAACATCAGCACATAACTACATCTATACTATTATATAAAATGACCATTTTTGTAGATGACAAACAGCGAAAACCACTGAACTAATCTGTACCAAATTTTAGCCATATCATTTTTATAGTTATAAATAAATAATCTTTATAGTTCTAAATAATAGAGCCATAGTTTATATGAAATTTCTTTTTACAAATTTCGACCGAAAGCGACTCCCAAAGTTACTCCAGTCTTATGCTGACCACCCAGTATAAAGCAAATATGCTAATTTTTCATTTTCGAGGAATCGAAAATGGAAGACATTTCTGAATATGGATGATTCTCAGATTACGGGCAATTTCGAGTATCAAATTTTTACAAATTTAGACTTCATTAAATTAAAAATTTATAACTACCGACGGCTTCTATTGCCTCTCAGCTTTTGAAAGATACAATTGGCCAAAATCAAAACAGATTTTTTCACGAGAACTTTAGAATTTTAAAATTAATAAAGAGCGGTAATGACAAACTGGATCTAGGTAAGGTTT